>PJEM01012655.1:0-45677 GCA_004023845.1 Helogale parvula | reverse complement strand
GCGGCCCGGCTCAGGGCTGCAGCCTGCAGGGACGGCCGGGAAGGAGGCTGGGGCCACCCTCAGGGTCTCGGGGCTTCAGGTCTAGGCTGAAGACAAGCGTGCTCTCCATTAGCTCCCCCGCGGCCCTGCCCTTGACTCCTGCCGCGGCGCGGAGACCCCTGGGTGCCCCGAGTTCAGGCCTCGGGCGCCCTGTCCATGCCCAGCGGCATGTCCTGCCGCTGCAGAAAGACTGGGCGCCACCCCAGCGAGGTCTGTCCCTGCAGCGGGTGCCCCGCCGCTGACAGGGTGGCCCCGTCCGACCCAGCGGCTGCCGGGTCTATACGGAAGCGGCGTTCACTCGACGGGTCTCCACGGAGCAGAGCGCGAGGGGCTGAACCTTGTTAGAGGAGCCCTGGGTGTCTAACTGAGCAGTTTTTGGACTTGATGGCTTGTTCGATTGCCCCAAAGGGCCCCCCACCATCCCAACAGGCCACTGTATGTCTCTAACAGGGCTCGGTGGGTCCCCCTCCGTGCAGCAAGGCCTTTCCCAATGGCAGACGGGCTGGTTCCCTGGTGCCCGGTCAAGGTTGCCCGGCTATTTTCCTGGGTGCTGGGTGCTCAGTTGCTCCCTTGGGAGAGGGACAGGGAGCATCTAAGTTCCCAGTGTCCACCCCTGGCCGCCGCCCTTGTCTGGTGGCCTTGGCTCTGCTTTTAATATGTGGCCACTACACAGGGATTGCACGCTTGTCCTCTTTTGTCATCTGGGCCCAAACTCCCAGCCTCGGGTTAGCTGCCCTCGAGGTGGACAGGAGGGCAGGGGACAGCTGTGGGGGTCAGGCGGGGGCTTGGGGCGCCACCTTCCCAGCGGCTGATCACCCTCCTCCATGTCACGTGTCCCGGTGTCCCCAGGAGCAGGAGAACAGAGCCTGGGCTGGGGAAGGAAGCAGGGGCAGGGGGGAGGCAGGCCTGGGGGAGGGTAGAGGGTGGAGAGGGTGGAGAGACCAAGGGGAGAGTCTCACCCGGGAGGCGGGAGCGTCTTCCCGTGGCCACAGGTCTGAGTGCATGGATGCAGGGGAAGGGCAGGGGCAGGACGGCGCTGGGCGCCGTGCAGGAATGGGGCCGGGTGGGGCAGCGGCCTGCAATGCAGGGCAGGGAGGCCTGAGTCACGGGCTGGGCCCTTGCAGGAGCACGGCCTCCACCCCGGGGATGAAGCTGAGCTGAGTCTCAGGGTTGGATGCTGCTCACCCAGAGCACGACAGGAGCTGAAATGACGGAGGAAGGAGAGGGCGGCGAAGGGGGCCTCACAGGAGAATGACCGGACTGGCGTGTAGGCCCGTGCCAGCCTGAGACTACCGGCCGGGAAGCCGGGCAAAGACAGGCCTGGGTTCGGATCTCAGCTCCTCCACTTACTCAGTGGACATCTGCATATACTTCCGAATTCCTCTAAACCTCAGTGTCCTCCTCTGTAAAATGGGGCTAACAGCAGGACCGACTTCATAGGGTTGATGTGAGAATCCAGTGCCCTAGCCTCTAAAAGGAGATTGATTTATTTATTGTTTATTTATTTTTAGAGAGAGAGAGTGTGTGCATGAGGGAGGGAGGCAGGGAGAGGGGAACAGAGGCTCCGAGGGGCTCGAACTCACACACCGTGAGATCAAGACCTGAGCCAAAGTCAGGTGTTCAACCAACTGAGCCCCCCAGGCGCCCTGCAGAGGAGTTTTAACTCTTTCAAACAAGCCTTGCTGCTTGTTACTGGTGGCAAGTGCCAGCAGCTAACTCCTGGTTTCAGAGCCCAGCTGACGGGTTTCTCTCTCTATACCATTGACTGTTTTCTCCTTGTAAAACGAGCACCCTGATCCAGTCCTTTAGCTGAAACTTTTGGGGCCAGGGGTGTTTGGAAATTCAGATTTCATTTAGAATACGTGTGTGTATATACACTGTATCGATATATTCCATTCTCACACTCTGTACATTATGTTTTACATCCACCGGCGCACCCCCTAATCCAACATGCGAATATTCCCGCAGCAAAAACCATAAATAGTTACCCCGAGTGAGTTTAGTAAAGACTGTGTGTAGCCTCCCCTTTTGCCCACCGAGGTATTTGTGCCTAATGTGTGGAAAAGACCAAGTCGATTTCTATAGTCTTTCGGACTTTGGAATCGTGGAAACTGGCTCTCTGGCACCTGCCTTGTAAGGTCGTTACTGTGTGGATTAAATTATTATTATTATTTTTTAAGTTTATTTATTTTGAGAGAGAGAGATCGAGAGCAAGTGGGGGAGGGTCAGAGAGAGAGGGAGAGGGAGAGGGAGAGAGCGAGAGAGCGAGAATCCCAAGCAGGCTCTGTGAATTCAGGACAGAGCCCCTCGGGGCGCCTGGGTGGCTCAGTCGGTTAAGCATCCGACTTCGGCTCAGGTCAGATCTCACGTTCGTGGGTTCGAGCCCCGCGTCAGGCTCTGTGCTGACAGCTAGCTCAGAGCCTAGAGCCTCCTTCCGGTTCTGTGTCTCCTTCTCTCTCTGCCCCTCCCCCTTTCATGCTCTGTCTCTCTCTGTATCAAAAATAAATAAAACATTAAAAAAAAAAAAAAAGACAGAGCCCCGCACCAGTCTTGAACTCACAAACTGTGAGATCATGACCTGAGCCCAGATTAGAAATAGACGCCTAACCGACTGAGCCACCCAGGTGTCCTTGGATTAAATTGTTAATAGAAGTAAAGGTTTACAAAGCATCTGGTAGCCAGCAAGGGCTAAATAACTGTCCTTTAATAGTGTTTTAGTGGGTCCAGGAAGCGGACCACCCTGAAGCAGCAGGCCCAACTTCCCGGGTAGAGGGAAGGGGTAGAGGGTGCTCCTTGATCCTTTTGTCTGAGTTTCTGGGAGGAGACACGCGCCCCCCTCTCTGGGTAAGCCTCCCCCACCCTGGCCCGTGGGCCCCCGAAGCCGGTCTAGAGGAGCTGAATTCCGATCCTTGAAATGGGCAGGGCTCAGACCTTGAGCCTCCTCTGCGGTGTCCCTGCAGGAAAGACGACAGCAGACGACACGCTGCCGATCCTTCTGGAGCATCGACGGGAGGAGATCAGAGCCAAGCAGGACTTCTACCAGTGAGGAGAGGGCCGCAGGGGCTGCGGGAGGTCGGGGGGCGGTGAGGGCGGGGTGACGGCTTGGCCTCGGCTCCGGGTTGGCGCATGCGCATCAGCGTCCGCGTCTCGGCTTCTCTCTGCAGCTGGAGGGTCTTCGTTCCCGGCCTGCCCAACTACGTGCACATCCCCAGTTACCGCCCACCCGCCCGGAGAAACCCCAACCGGCCCGAGTGAGGACCTGAGGCTGCCCTGGGACCCCTGCCCTGGGTTTCTCCCCCTCCGCGCCGCCCGCCCCCCGGGGCCCCGCAGGTGCCCGGCCCCAGCACTCCCTGCTCTCTCTCTCACAGGTGGAATGGCTATATCCCTGGCTTCCCGATTCTCATCAACATCAAGGCCACCAAGTTCCTGAACTCAAACCTCCGCTACTCGTTCGTCAAGACGGCCTCGTTCTTCTTCCGCCTGGGGCCCATGTGAGTATGCACGAGTGAGGGGTCCCCATCCCTGCTCCGCGCCGCCCCCACAGCCCCAGGAGCTCAAGACGGCCGTCCAGGGCGGGGCAGAGGGAGCGGAGACGCCAGACCTGGGGACCCCGGGAGGCGGTGCCAGACCCTCCTTCCAGACGCAGAAGGACCCGGCGCTCTGGGCCCGGAGGCCAGGGGCCTCGGCGGGGCTGGCGGCTGCCTCTCTGAGCGTCTCGCCCTCGAACCCCGTCCCCAGGGCTCTGGGCTTCAAACTCCGCGGCCTGGTGGACTGCAAGCAGTCGTGGAAGAGGCTGAAGGACATCAAGAAAATTTTCCCTTCCAACAAGTCTATCATCTTCGGTACGGGGGGCATCGCGAACCGACCCCGGTGAGCGCGGCGGCCTCTGGCGGAGGAGCTGCGGCCGCGGGCTGGAGGCGGGGGGGCCCCGTCGGGGCCGCGGCGGGCGGGGCGCGGGGTGAACCCGAGGCCGAAGGGACCAGCGGGGCGCGCGCGCCCTCTGGCGGCTTCCTGGGGAATGTCGCCCTGGGCGCCCCCCTCCCCCTCAAGCGGAGGCTGGGGGCTTCTCCGGGTTCCGCGGTCTTCCTCCGTCCAGGGCCTCAGCCCCATGCCTCTCTGTCCCTGAGGGGGACCGGGCCGCGTCGTGACGCCCTCACCGCCCCCCCCCTCCCCAGAGTACGTGTCGGAGCACTGGGCAGAAGACAGCTTCTTCGGGTACCAGTATCTCAACGGTATCAACCCAAGCCTGCTCCGCCGCTGCACGTGCATCCCGGACAAGTTCCCCGTCACAGACGACATGGTGGCCCCGTTCCTGGGCGAGGGGACGTGCCTGCAAGCGGAGCTGGAGGTGAGGCCCCATCCGGAGGAGATCCCTGGCCTCCCCATCTCCGCACCCCCCGCCCCAGGCTCCCGTATTGCCCACTCGGGTGTCTGGGTCTCTGGCCACCCCCTGCCGCTGGGGGACCCGCGCCGCAGGCGTGTGTCCCAGGTGCCCCCGCTGGCGCCTACCCGCCCTCCCCTTCCGGCCCCTTCCAGAAGGGGAACATTTACCTGGCAGACTACCGCATCTTGGAAGGCATCCCCAGCATTGAGCTCAACGGGAGAAAGCAGCACCACTGTGCCCCGCTCTGCCTGCTGCACTTCAGCCCCGAGGGGAACATGATGCCCATCGCCATCCAGGTGCCCGTGGTGCGGGCGGGGCCTGTGTGTGCGTGTTGCCAGCGCGGGAGCCTGGTGTGTGGCCCTGTGCGTGAGCCTTGGACCGAGGCCCGGGTGTCCCCACGTGCCACGGGATGCTCGTGTGCCTGTGCGCAAACTCAGGTCTCTGGGCGAGTGCTTGTGTGCAAGTCCCCGTGCATAGGCTGTGGCATCCTGGGTATGCATAGAAGTGACCAGAGGGGGATATGCTTGGTGGCTCAAGCTTCTCTCTTTAGGTCCCGTCATTCATTTAAGTGATAAAGCAACACCTGCGGTGGGCCAGCACTCTGCTGGAAACTGAGCCAATCCGGGTTCCCTGGCAGGAAAGGGAACCCAGGTCCTGTGTTCCCAGGGGTCTCCACCAGCATCATGTCCAAATTAGAAAAAGGTGCCTCTCTGGAGAGGGGGTGGTCAGCCAAGCCCTGATGTTCCTGACTCATTAGTGGAAAAGCGTATGCTAGATTTCAGTGACTTCCTATGCCTCAGGGGGCCTGGGTACCCTAGTGCAGTGCCCAACTGCTACAGCTGAATGGAGCGGCCGTGGGGTTAAAATGAGACTTCTCAGGCAACTTGCAAGCTTCTTCGTCTTCTTCTTCTTCTTCTTTTTTTAAGTTTATTTATTTTGAGAGAGAGAGAAAGAGCACAAGCAGGGAAGGAACAGAGAGAGGGAGGGAGAGAGAGAGAATCCCAAGCAGGCTCCGCACTGCCAGCGCAGAGCCTGACCTGGGGCTCGAACTCCCGAACCGTGAGAGGCCTGGAGCTGAAGTCAAGAGTGGGATGCTTAACCGACTGAGCCACCCGGGTGCCCCTTGCGCTGCTTCTTAAGGAATGAGTGGGAGCTGCCACGTGGAGAGAGGGAGTGGGGGAAGGCGTGGCAGGCAGAGGGCACCTCGGGAGCAAATGTGAGGCGGGAGGAAGGGCCCTGGTGGCGCAGGGGACTGGAGGGCGTGGAGCACAGGGAGTGCGTGTCTGCCTCCTCAGACTCTTCTCTGCCTCCTTCCTGCAGCGGGGGCCCGTGCGTGCGTGCGTGCGTTCGTGCGTGTCCGCCCTCACTTAACCCTCCCTCCTTCACTGTCCCCAGCTCAGCCAGACCCCCGGGCCCGACACCCCCATCTTCCTGCCCAGTGACTCGGAGTGGGACTGGCTGCTGGCCAAGACGTGGGTGCGCTACGCAGAGTTCTACTGCCACGAGGCCATCGCGCACCTGCTGGAGACGCACCTCCTGGCGGAGGCCTTCTGCCTGGCCATGCTGCGGCAGCTGCCCATGTGCCACCCTCTGTACAAGGTACGGCCTCGGCCGCGGGGGCCTCAGAGAGGCACCTGCTCGCTCAGCACGTAGGGGGACTGCACCGAGACTTGGGGGGGGCAGGGACCCCCCAGGAGAGGGCTCGGGTGGGGACTCCCCAAAGTTAGAGGGTATAGTGCTGTACCAGGAAGGGGTGCCGCGGCCCTCTGAGGGGGGTAACCGTGGTCCCCTCCCCCTGGCTTCCCCCCGCAGCTCCTCGTCCCCCACACCCGCTACACCATCCAGATCAACAGCATCGGGCGCGCCCTCCTCCTCAACGAGGGGGGGCTGTCTGCCAGGGTAAGACGGCCGTGCCGCCCCCAGTGAGGCATCCGCTGCCCTGCTGGCCTTTCTGGGGGGACGAGAAGCTGGATTTCCCACTTGTCTCTAGATTGGGAGGGGGCACGGCCGGGGGGGCCGGTTTATGGGGGTGCAGAGGAGGGCGCCGGCCCGGGGTGTGGGACTCCATGGGGTGGGGGGTGGAGGGGCGTCTCCAGGCTGCGTCGTGTGTGGCGGGTGTGATCCTCAGCGGGGGTGCCCTGCCCGGAGCCCGCCGGCCTCAGAGTGCGCCTCCTCCCCGACAGAGCATGTCCCTGGGCCTGCAAGGCTTCGCGGAGGTGATGGTGCGGGCTCTGGCAGAGACCACCTATGAGAGCCTCTACCTCCCCAAAGACTTTGTGGAGCGTGGCGTCCAGGACCTGCCGGGATATTATTACCGGGACGACGCCTTGGCCGTGTGGGACGCGCTGGAGAGGTGAGGCCGGGCCAGCGGAGGGGAGGGGGGCACTTGTGGCTGTCGCCCCCGGATGCCGGAGCAGGCGTGGGGGCCTTTTAAGGACTTGACCCGAGCCTCGGTCTGAGGCTGTCTTGGCCCCATCGCACGTGCCCGCCCCCAGGCCCGGGGCATCCTGGGGGAGGTAAGAAAAGTGGGGAGGGCAGGGGGAGGATCCAAACTGAGGACCGTCTCCCCCCACCCGGTCAGGTATGTGACCGAGATCATCACCTACTATTACCCGTGTGATGCAGCCGTGGAGGGTGACCCGGAATTGCAGTCCTGGGTGCAGGAGATATTCAAGCAGTGCCTGCTAGGGCGTGAGAGCTCAGGTAGGGGCCTGGGTGCGGGCAACTGCAGGGCCCAGGGCGGCGGGGTGGGCCCCCGGCTGGGCCACAGCACGTTCTGCTGGGGCGGAGGGAGTCAAGTCTCGGAGAGGCTGGGGAAGAAAAGGCCGTTGCCCATTGGTCCATGTGGGACGGGTATGCTATCTCAGGGGGCGGCTGGGCGGGAGCCCAGGGGAGGCACCTAGTCCGGCCTGAGGAGGGGTGGAGATAGGAGAGGAAGGGGGAGCAGAGTGCTGAGATCTAGATGAGATGCAACATCCCGGCTAACATCCAGCCAGGGCCCGCAGGATGGGGAGGTTAGGGGGGAGAGGCGGGGTTGAAGAGCTCCGGGTGGGGCGCCAGAGTGGGCAGGGGGAGCTCCGGGAACTTGGGGGGCCCAGCCACTGGTCTGAGGGTGGGAGCTGGCCAGGCTCTCTGCGGGGCTGAGCTGGGGCTGAGCTGGGGCTGAGCTGGGGCGAAAGCCGCCAGCAGGACAGCCGCCCGGCCTGGTTCAGGAGGCTGGAATTACCCTGAGCACTAGAGGGAGCCAGAGAGGCGTCTGCGAGGTGATCAGTTTTTTTTTTAAGTTTATTTATTTTGAGAGAGAGAGAGAGCAGGAGCAGGGGAAGGGGTGGATAACAGGTAAGAGAAGCAGGCGGCTACATTTTAGGTGTGAAGCCAAGAGCCATGCTCCTGAGGAATCTATCTGGCGTGAGTGCAGAGGCTCAGAAGTGTGTGTGTGTGTGTGAGAGAGAGAGAGAGAGAGAGAGAAGTGGGGGTGGGGGGGCTGTGCTGATCAGGGCAGGAAAGCCAGGATCCTTCCAAAGCCTTCCCCTTTCTGAGTTCTGGGACCAGAGAGGCCCGCCGCTTAGGGAGCGGTAGGAAAGATCTGAGGGCCCGACCCCAGACAGGTGCCGGGAGCGGCTCCAGAGGACCTCTGGTCAAGGCCAGTTGAGGTCGCCTCCCAAGGCTTGTGGTCTGGACCGGGATGGGTGAGTGGGTGGGCGGCGGGAGGGGTGGGGGGTTGGAGTTACGGTCCCTGGAGGGCGGGATGAGCGCCCCAGGGAGGTGGCAGCTCGGAAGTGAGGCCAGGACCCGCGGGAGCTGGGCCGGTTGGCGCCCTCTGCCGGCCGTCGGGGACCAAGCGGGACTGACGCCGCGGGGCCTCTCCGCGCCCCTCAGGCTTCCCGCAGTGCCTGCGAACAGTGCCCGAGCTGATCCGCTATGTCACCATCGTCATCTACACCTGCTCCGCCAAGCACGCCGCCGTCAACACAGGGCAGGTACCTGGCTCACCGGCCCCAGCGTCAAGCCCAGCCTCAGCCGTCATCCCCAGTCGGCCTCCCCATCCACCTCCTTCCCGAGTCCCGGCTTCCATCCCTGGCTCAGTTGAACCCCCAGAGTCCCGGGGTGCTCTCGGACCCAGAACCCCTCCTCTGCCCCACCCGCAGCTGGAGTACACCGCCTGGATGCCCAACCTCCCATCGTCCATGAGGAACCCACCCATGCAGGCCAAGGGGCTGACCACTCGGGAGATCTTCATGGACACGCTGCCGGACGTGAAGACCACGTGCATCACCCTGCTGGTGCTCTGGACCCTCAGCCGGGAGCCCGACGACAAGGTGCCCGGCGTCGTGGGGGCGGGGCGGGGGCGGGGTCACACCGGGGGCGGGCTGGGGGAGGGGTGCCCAGGGCAGAGGGAGCACGGCCGAAGGCGAGGGGCGGAGAGCCGGGGGCCGCCCGTCGCAGCTGCCCGGTCCCGTGTCCGCAGCGGCCCCTGGGCCACTTCCCCGACATCCACTTCGTGGAGGAGGCCCCTCGGAGGAGCATGGAGGTCCTCCGCCAGCGCCTGGCCCAGATCTCGCACAACATCCGCCAGCGCAACAAGGGCCTCCCGGTCCCCTACTACTACCTGGACCCGGTGCTGATAGAGAACAGCATTTCCATCTAGGACGCGCTCCAGCCTCGCCTCGCCTCACCTGCACCTGTTTTCAAAAAAAAAAAAAAAAAAGTCACTTCAAATAGCCGCGGGTCTGCCAGTGTGTGTGGCCATTCATGGGGGTGTGGGGTGCGGGGATGCGGGCTGGGGTGTCGCGCTGCTCCCACGGGGATGCCGTTCACCACCGCTGGGTCCAGGTGGGCTCAGGGCGGTGCCAGGCCACTCGTCTGCCCCCTTTCCCCGTGATGTCCCATGAGATCCAGGCCAAGAGGCCCTGGAAGGCGGTGATGCCCCTGCCACCCCGGGCTCGGGTGAAGCCCTGGGAGGTGACAAGGGGCTCCTGGGGACAGCAGCAGGAGAGAAGGCTGGGACCCCTGCACCCCGCGCGATACCCTTGCCCTGTCTTTCAACCCAGAGTGATACTGGTCTAAGGGCGGCTGGCTCGGGGACCCAGATGCTGAGGGCCCCATTTCACCAGAAAACCTACCCAAGGACAGAGCATCACCTGCGCCCCGCCACATAGGCAGATCCTCCAGCCCCCCAACACTAGTCCAACTTGAAACATAAATTGTCAGGGGCACCTGGGCGGCTCAGTTGGTTAAGCATCTGACTGACAATTGTGTGTTTCCCTCTCTCTCTGCCCCCTCACACTCTGTCTCTCTCTCTCTCAAATAAACAGAAAAACAATAAAAAATAATAAATTATGCATCCACCCAGGCAAAAACCGCTCTAAGCCCAGCCTACCTCCCAAGCCAAACTCCACCTACTATGAACCCCTAATACACTAAACCGCACAGCCTGCCACTCACATCATTCCAGGCTCTGCGGAGGAGCCCAGCCTGCTAAGTGCACCCTCCAAGCAACCTATTGTCCCCAGGGTCCCTTACCCACCCCCACCCACTCTTCTGGAACCTGAGAACCGACCCCCCTTCTCCCCACCCGGGGCCTGGCTTATGGTCTCATTGCTGACGCACCAGAGGGGCACGAGGGCTTGGCGTGTGGAAGTGACCTCTGGGAGTGACTCCATCAGGCCTGTCTGGCCTTTGGTGGTAGGGGGTGGGGGTGGGGAACTGCATGGTGGGGGCAATATCAGGCATCCCCACACTGAATTCAAACGGACCCCTCCCAACTCGGTCCTGGAAGACGTCCCCGGCCCAGGCCCGCAGCTCTGGGTCAGCAGCTCCCAGCACTGTCGTCCAGGGAGTAGATGCCAACAGTATGGGACACAAAGCTGGAGATCCAGGACTTCGCGGTGACTTCACAGTGGGGCGTCTGAGGTCCCCAGGGGGGTGGGCTGGAAGAGGCCACTGAGGCCAGCTGCCCCAAGGGGAGGAAAGCGAGGCCAGAGAAGGAAAATGGCCGACTACTCAGGGCAGGAACTGCCGAGCTCGCCTTCAGGGCTGGAGGCCTCCGTCTCCACCAGGGGGCGCAGTCTAGGGCCTGGGAGCCCAGTGGGTTTGCGGGCGTGTTTGGATTGGTTGCCAATGTTCCTATTTCAAGTTGAATCGATGGCCAACATGTAAGTATTAGACAGCATCTGGTTTCTCTTGAAAAAATCCCAAGACGTGGGTACAGCTCTAGCTGGGTCGCCATTGTCCCCATTGCCACACGTGAGTTCTCCGCTGGCCACACAGGAGGTGGGGCCCTGCCCACCCTCATCCCTTGCCATTTACTGCTTGTAAATGCTGTAGGCGTCTGCGTTCCAGCCTTTGGAGATAGATCAAGCCGCAGGGAGGGATCAGACACCGGGGCCGTCTGCACCCGGATGGGTGGATTGGGTCCATCCAGGCCACTGGCTCCCAAAGGACAGCGCCGATCTGTGGTGCTCACCACGCAGCCAGCCCCTGCCATCCAGGGCTCACAGAGGGTATGTGGATGCATTGCTCCAGCTGTGGGTGTTCATAGTGGGGGGGGGTGTCCCTGAGGATTCAAGGCGACGTGGGGCATGGGTTGGGCTCAAAGGGGCGGTGTTTGGTTAGGGAGAGAGGGAGAATCGGGTGCCTGCCTTTCCCAGTCTCATGTGGGTTGAGGAGGAAGAATGGAGAACGGGGGGGGGGCCGATTCCAGAGGGGCTGAGCTGCCGCCATGAACACACTCCGTGCGGCAGAAAGGGAGCCGCGTGAGGCTCATGAGCGGTGCTGTTGGAAATCTCGGTGCCTGAGGAGGGTCGTCGTGCAGGTTAGTGGCAAGAGACGGGGACCCACAAGGAGGCCAGACATCAAGAGCACGTGGCTACAGGGATACATCCTAGAGAGGTCTTCTGCGAGGGAGATTTGGAAGGAAACCTGGAGATTTGATCCATGGGGTGAATATGACTCATCCTCAGAAGGCACTTTCTATCCACCCAAGGTCTGTTCTCAGGACTTTCCATTAAATTCTAATAATAACCTGGGAGCTAGATGCTCTTATAATCCCTGCTTTCAGATGAAGAAACAGGCACAGAGAGGAAAGCACAGGCTGGCTTAAGGTCACGCAGCAGGGAAAGAGGAGGAGGCAGGAAGGCGCTGTGAAATAGCAGCGTGTGCGGGCAGAAGGTGGGGACAGTGGGTAAAGAAGCTCACACAGATGTAGCCGAGGGTGAGGCTTGCAGCCCTCGGGCCCCGGAGCGGGGGCCCACCTCTCCACGGCTGCCCAGATCCAGAGCACATGGCCTGGGCAGTAGTGCGGGGTGAGATCCTAAACCTCTCGGTCAGCCAGCTGTGGGGCCGGGGGCGGGAGGCCGGAGATGCCAGCCTCCGGCCCTTCGGTGATCAGCTCCAGGCCGTCCACAGCCGTGTTGACTGCGATGAGCAGAGAGTCCCCGCTGCTCAGGGCCGAACCGCAGCCCCCCCAGGCCCCCTCGTCTGGCCGCCGGGCTCCCAGGCCCCCCAGACTCTGAGCTGGCTGATGTTCTTTCCCGGTGCAAAGTGTGGGCCACGTGTCAATGTGCAGGGTGTCGTGGAGACAGGAAATGAGGGACAACCAGAGCCAGGGGTTAGATGAGGCAGCCACGGGGGCCCCACGGCTCCAGGCACTGGGAGGGGGGGATCCTCTCGACCTTGAAGATGGGTGGTCCATGGGCAGCTGCCGCACATGGAGAGAAAAAAGGTCTCCATCACAGAGTAGGCCCAAAGCAGCCGAGTGGCCATCTGGTATACCAGGAACGCAGTATTGCACCCCAGTCATGGCCAAGAGCCAGACCTGGACCGTGTCACAGGGCAGGAAGGTGGGGCTGTCAGGGCCAGGTGGCTAGGAGAGCCGGAGGTGGGGGGAAGTTCACAGGAGAGGGTAGGCACCTGGCAGAAAGTGGCTGCAGAAATGCAACCCGTTACCGTGGGCCCGGGGCCAAATCACCGGGTCAGCTTCTTTATTTGCTGCGTTTCCTCAGGAAAGTTAACTAACTCTGTGACTCAGGTTCTGCGTGTATAAAGTGATGTTGATGAGGGGCGCCTCGGTGGCTCAGTCAGTTAAGCATCTGGCTTCCGGCTTCGGCTCAGGTCGTGATCTCACGGTTCGTGGGTTCGAGCCCCACATCGGGCTCTGTGCTGACAGCTAGCTCAGAGCCTGGAGCCTGCTTTGGATTCTGTGTCTCCCTCTCTCTCTGACTGTCCCCTGCTCATGCTGTCTCTCTCTGTCTCTCAAAAATAAATAAAAAACATAAAAAAAATTTTAAAACACCCTTTAAAAAAATAAAGTGATGTTGATGATCAGTCATCCCTTCTTCCCTGGGTTGTTCTGATGATTAAGTGGGTTAATCCTGGTGAAACAGACCAGCAATGGGAGGCCGTAGGCGCAGTAAAAATGCTTCCTAGTCTGATTGTTTCTAGTACAATTGTCGAGGGAGCAAGAGTTGGAGGTGACTTGACCAAGGCCACCTCGTTGGCAGACCCTGGCTGCGGGTTCCCTATATGAGCCCGGAGTCGCCCAGCCACCCGGTTGTGGGGCAGAGATGGAAGGCTGGGAGGGAGTGTGTGGAGATGCCTCCCAGAAGGGGTTCTGTTTGTAACCGTTGGGAACATGGTCATATCGTCAAGGGTGTATGATTCAGTAGAGTCTATATTTTTAATGTTTATTTATTTTTGAGAGAGAGGGAGAGCGTGAGCAGGGGAGGGGTGGAGAGAGAGACACAGGATCCAAAGCAGGCTCTGTGCTGACAGCACAGAGCCCGATGTGGGGCTCGAACCCACAAATTGTGAGACTTACTTCGCTCAGCATTATACTCTCTGGCTCCATCCCCGGTGTTGCCAACGGGAAGACTTCCTTCTTTTTCATGGCTGAGTAATACTCCATTGTACCTATAGCACATCTTCTTTCCCCGTTCATCAGCCGGCAAACGCGTGGGCTGCGTCCATAATTTGGCTATTGAAGATCATGCTGCTGCAAACATCGGGGGGTTGGATCCCTTTGGATTAGTATTTTTGTGTTGTCTGGGTGAGTACCTAGCAGTGCAGTTGCGTACGCTAGCTCTATTTGTAACTTTTTGAGGAAGCGCCATACTGTTTTCCAGAAGGGTTGCCCCATATTGGAGGAGTTGCTTTCTTGTAGATAAGAAAGAACATAAATTTATATTGATTGATTTATTATTTATTTTTGAGAGAGAGCAAGTGAGCAGGGGAAGGGCAGCAAGAGGGAGACAGAATCCTAAGCGGGCTCCACTCTCAGTGTGGAGCCCGATGCGGGGCTCAAACTCAAGAACCATGAGATCATGACCTGAGCCAAAACTGAGTCGGATGCTTAACCAACCGAGTCCCTCAGGCGCCTGGACCCTTGACTTTTTAAAAGTGCTTTTCCTATTGCACATTTTACCACATAGAACACTGTGGCAGATAGTTACTTATGCAAATGTGGGAGTTTTCAGGAAAACACCTTCTTAGAAGTGGTTGGCTGGATTATATATATTTTTTCTTTTAGGCTTCAGAGTTTGCTTGAGACCCCCCAGAGCTCCCCGCCGAGGCCACACGGTTACGTGGTTACATATCCAGGCTGAGTTACCTCACACCCTTGGACAACTCTGAATAGATTTCTCTAATGACCAGTGAGATTAGGTATCTTTTCACGTTTTGGTTACATTTTCAGGTTTATTTTATGGGGTGTCGTTTTCGAACTTCCTCTTATATTATTTGCCCTCTTTTTTGCTGGATTATTAATTTGTATGAGCTCTTTATATATCTCAGATATTTACTATTGTTGGTGAATAGTGAACCCTCTTTGTGGTTTGCCTGTAATTGCTATGCCTGGCAGTGCCTCACCTCTGCATTGTCTCAATAATCCATTCCGCACAAATGTCTTAGGGTCTTACATCTCTTTGGCTGACACTTACACACACCTTTGTTCCCCTCCTTCCCTGGTGACTCAGTCTACTCATGCCTGGAACACTGGGCAGGGAATAGCAGGGGTAAACTGGGCTTCTGCACCACTTCTAGAACCTTCTACCTTATGCTCCCTCCTTTTTTCTGTTTCCGTGACTCCCTCATTCCCTTCCTGGAAGGCTGGAGTTGGGGTGGCCAAGAGGGAGTTGTTCCTCGCACTCTGGCCAGCAAGCCGAACTGGGGTGGGGGTCTCCTCAGAATGGCTTTGGGGACTGGAGAGCCAGTGCTGTATTGTCCCTGAGGAAGTCCCCCCACCTTGGCCAAGGGGACCAGCACTCTGAAGAGGTAACTGGATATCCCCTAGAGGTGAGTGTTACCTGTAACAACTTTCTCTTTTCAAGGCCGGTCAGTCAAGCGTCCAAGGACTAGAGGTGTGCATGTGAGAGACAGAGAAGAGACAGACAGAGATAGGGAGAAAGAGAGAGAGAGTGTCAGAGGGGTTCACAGGGCTGGACGGTGGAGGTGGTGGGCACAGCTTCTCCAAGGAGTACTAGAGATTGACCTCTTGGACTTCCACCACTGAGCTGTGCTGGTTTCTCTAGTTTCTCCGGGAGACGATAGTTGCTCCCAAAAGACATACATTGAAGCAAACACTGTTTCATTAACTGAAGCACAACCGCCTTCCAACTCAGTAGTTCATCCGTCCATCTGTCCATCCATCCATCCATGCATCCGTCTGTCCATCTGTCCATCCATCTGTCCGTCTATCCATCCGTCCAACCATCCATCTGTCCATGCATGCATCCATCCGTCTGTCCATCCTTCCATCCATGCATCCATCCTTCCATCCATGCATCCATCCACTCATTCTTCCTTTTATCCACCATCAAGCAAATATTTGTTGGCTATCTCTCACATATCAGCCCAGCACTGGGCACCAGACATATAAACTGAATGAGACCCAGCTCTCGCCTTCAAGAAACTCATGGTCTAGTTCGGGAGACACACAGGTAAATGAAAGGGGTGCACAGAAGAGTTTTAGGAATCATTTGTGTATTAGCTCCTCCACTGAGCACCTCCTTACTGAGCACCTGTGGTGTGCCAGACACTGGTGGGCACTTGTGAACCCTGTCCTCGTGAACTTACAGTCTAGTGATAAAGGGGAGGATGGAGCTCCTGTCTTCTGGAACATGCCTTCAAGGTAGCCTCATGTGGGAGAGAAGGATGGGGGCGGCACACCAGCTCTTAACAGCCTCATCTAGGAAGTGACATACATTACTTCCTCCATAGTCCATTGGCTAGAATTGGTCATACTGCCCACCCTGATATATTTAGTGACCACAAACTCTTTCCACCACAGCAACTATCAGTGTTTCTGCTGCTCCCGGTTAAGTCAGACATACCCTTCTTCATGGAATTTGAATATTGAGGCAAATAATTCGAGGGCAGAAAGTGGTAGGAGCTTGGTCATTCTGAAGACAGTGTCTATTGGTTCCCATGCCCAGAGCCTCCTGGGTCTCCAGTCCTTCCTGAGGATTCTATTTAAATCTTTCGATGCCTCAAGACACTCAGTTTCTTTTCCATAGACTTTTTAAAAATTGCTTATCAGGAATTGTTTTCTGTTGCTTGAAACCAAAAGATTTAACAGCTGTATGTCCCGGACTTATTTGTGCCACACAATCCCGGCAGAGGGACAACAGTTCAGGAGCTGCATGCTGGGCTTCCTGAAGCCTCTCTCTGTTTCAAGAGCTGGGCTTGTGTGCTGACTTGAATATATACTGCATTTTGTCCATGCTGATTTCTTTTTTTTTTTTAAGCTGTTCATGTTTTTTTGGGGGGGGTATTTATTTATTTATTTATTTTGAGAGACAGAGAGTGTCTGTGGGGGGTGGTCCTTCTGTCTGGGTGGCTCAGATCAGTGGGGTCACAGAGGTGTCACACGGCGCCCTGTTCTTCGGGGATTTAGATGGAGACGCTGTTCTCGATGAGCAGAGGGTCCAGGTACGTGTAGGGCAGGGCCAGCTCCATGTTGCGTTTCTGGATATCCTTCGAGATCTGGGCCAGGCGGTTCTGGAAGGCGGCGATGCTCCGCTGGGGGGCCTCCTCAATGAAGTGCTCCTGGGGGTAGGTGCCCAGGGGTCGCTGGGAGCCAACCACAAGGTCAGGTGAGGGGACTGCTCAGCAGCTGTGACCCTCCTTGGCCCTCCACCTTGGGGACTTGGGAGCAGCCTCCCACAGAGCCTCATCCAAACGCCTCCCGCTAAACAGCAAGGCTGCGGACAGCCCTTGGGGACAGAGCCAAAGCCCCAGTCGGAGTTTTAAAGGGGGCACCGCACCGCCACCCCAGCACGATCGCCTTGCAGCTTAGGGTGACTCCGCATCAACTTGTTTGATCATCTGACCCTCCCCGCGAGATGTCCCCTGCTCTAGTGGCCCCCCTGGGAAGGCTCAGTGGGGGTTAAGGGACCCCACTCCTTGACGGCAGTGTGGGGTCTGGGCCAGGGAGGGGAAATGACACCCCCCGCATCCCCTGCCCCCCGGCCCCACATTCACATGGTCTCCAGGCTCCTTGCTCAGCAGCCAAAGGGTGATGGCAATATCACAGGTCGTGTTGACCGATGGCAGGGCAGCTACAAACCCCTCTGGGTCTGTCCGGCCTTTGGAGGTGGGTGGGGGCAGCTGCATGGTGGAAGGCAGGTTGGGCATCCAGACGCAGGAGTCAAACTGCAGGCCGAGAAGGCAAAGTGAGTCCCAGGAGCCTGGCCCGCTCCAGCCGGCCACCCTGGCATGGCCCGTCTCACCTGCCCTGCGCCAACGGCGTGGTGCTTGGCTGAGCAATTGAAGATCACCATGGTAACATACTGCACCAGAGATTTCCGGGTGTCCAGCGAGGAAGGCATCCCTGTGGGAAGAGGCGGGCTGGGCGCGGGGCTACCAGGGTCCTTAGGGCCACACCACAGGGGCCTGAAGGTGGGGCCCAAGGGCCGAGGTTCCCATACCTGAGCTCTCCCGGCGCAGGAAGCCCTCAGAGAAGATCTCCCACACCCAGGCCTGGAGTTCACTGTCGTCACGCACGGATGCATCACTCGGGTAGTAGATACTGATAATTTCGGAGACAAAGCTGCAAGGCGCACTGGGTTCAGTCCCCACTGTTGACCTGGGCCCACGCTCAGGAGCAACCCCCATTCAGCGCCATTGATGTCCAGCCCTCCTCCTTGTCGGGAGCCTCCCTGGGCGCTCCCCCGACCCCCAGCTCTCTGGGGACGGCCCCTCACCTCTCCACCGCATCCCAGATCTGCAGCCCATCATCCCGGTAGTAGTAGCCGGGGATGTCTTCCACCCCTCGGGCCCGGATATCCTCCGGCAGACACAGGGTGGTGTAGCTGAGCGTTTCCATGTGCCTCTGTATCAGCTCAGAAAAGCCTTGGAGGCCTATGCCCATGGACTGGGAGATAGGACTCGTGGGTGCCAGAGCTCTCGCCCCAGAAGCACGCGGTGGGACCGGTGGGAGAGACAGGGATTCCCTCCCCCACCCTGGGGCCTCAGATTCTCCAAATTGCAGCAGGCATCTCCTCCGAGCCCCCTCCCCCACCCCACCCCCTGCCGCCCCTCAGAAGCTCTTACCCTTTCTACCACGTGGCCTGGGGCAATGAGCAGCTCCCGGCCAAGAGTGTTGATGTGAAGGGTGTACTGAGTATGTGAGATCAGCAGCTGCAGGGGTGGAGAAGACAGAGGTGGGGGAGGCCTGGCTCTCTCTGGCCCCAGATCTCTCCCTGGAAATAGACGACGGGACCCCGGGGGACCGCCTGGGACACGGGTCAGGGCTCCAGACTGAAGACCGGGGCTGTGCTCCACCTGCGTCCTGCTCTGTGACCTGGGCCTGGCACCTTGCTGTCTCTGGGCTTCAGGTCGTTGGGTAAATCAAGGGGCTGATCTGAATAAGAACTACAAGGCCCCCCGGCTCTGGCATTCTGGGATTTCCTCGGCCCTGGGCAGGCAGCACACCGTGGAAACCTGGCCCCGGGAGCTGCAGATGATCAGAAAGAATCAGCAGGGACTGAAGAAGATAGAGAAGGGCCTACATCTGGGACCCAGGAGACTAAGTGAGAATCAGAGAATCCAAAAAGCCGTGGGGGAAGATTCCTGGCCTTCAGAGAAGACAGGCCTCGGGTCCGTGGAGGAAAGGATTCTGGGCCACCTGAAGGCTTAGCTGAGCCCGGGGGCCTATGGAGCCCACTTTAGAGACACGGGTTCCTCTCCTAGACCCCTGCCACTGTCTGCAGAAAACCTGTTGGTCTCTCAAAGCCAAGTTCACACTTTGGAGTCCGCCAGCCACAGGCTTCTCCTGAGAACTGGGCTTCTGGATGGCCGCTGGCTGTGAGCCACTCTCCTCTAAGAAGGAACCCTCTCTGGGGCACAGCTGGTTCTCACACGCCGTCTCCCCCCCACCCCTGTCCCCATTTACCTCACTCATGCTCGGGGCCCCGGGAAAGCGGGCTCCGAACCCCCAGCCTGGAAGGACAGAGCCACATGGGGTCAGGCGGAGGAGAGCCCCGAGGCACAGGGACCTGCAGGCTCAGGGCACAGTGTGGGCCACCTTGCCGAGCCACTGACCTTGAAGAGTGGGTGGCACGAAGGCAGCTGGCGCAGCGTGGCCATGGTGAAAACCTCGGACAGCAGGTGCGCTTGCAGCAGGTGCGTGAGGGCCTCGCTGAAGGAGAACTCAGCGTTGCGCACCCACGTCTTGGCCAGCAGCCAGTCCCACTCGTTGTCAGTGGGCAGGAAGATGGGGCTGGTGGGTCCCGGGGTCTGGCTGAGCTGCAGGAGAAGCCGGTGCGGGGAGAGGTGGCCAGGGTTGTCTGCCAACCATTCAGTCGAACCCCTTCCCTCCCCCTGCCCCCTGCCTCCTGCCCACCTGGATGGCGAGGGGCAGCAAAGGCCCTCCCCCAGGACGCTGGTAGAGCAGTGTCATCGGGGCGGCAGAGAACTGAGGCTTCCCGTTGATGACATTGGTGCTGACACCAGAGAGGATGCCGTGATCCACCAGGAACAGGGAGCCCCTCTGCGGGAGAGAGAAGGGGAGCAGGGGCTGCCAGCTGGCTCTCTGAAGGGTGCAGGGGTGGGGCAGGGAGAGGATGGGGGAGGGGAGAGGAGTGGGGCGCAGAGAGCAGGCAGCCCTTAGGCACGCTGAGCCTCCAGCAGGGGGTGGTGTGCAGAGCCTGGCGCCGGCCCCTCACCTCCAGCTCAGCCTGCAGACTGGTCCCGAGGCCCAACACCGAGGCCACCATGTCATCCGTGACAGGGAAGTTCTCTGGGAGGGAGCGGCAGTGGCGGATCAGGACAGGGTTGAGGCCGTTTAGGAACTGGGAGGCGAAGAAGGCGTCCTCTCGCCAGTGCTCGTACACGTACCCTGTGGGGGTGGGGAGGAGGGGACCAAGTCAAGGTCACCTTCATGGGGGAGCTGTTCCAGGGCCATTCGGGGCTCCCTCTGCTTCTCTATACCTTTTTCAGGGCGACCTCTCAGCCCTTGACTTCAGCCCCTGCTGTTGGCCAAGCAGCAAATCCCAGTGCCCGGCGCCCCTGTCCCACCATGCATGCGGTCTCTCAAGGTCAGGACTCAGCAGGCCGAGACCAACCTGGGCTCCTGCTCTGGCCCCGAGGAACCTGGCATCTGAGGAACAGCACTCCTTCCCTGCTAGCTGCTGTGGTGGAGCTGGGGGCCTCTCCTGTGCGCGCCCTCCCCCTCCTCTTCCACCAGGTCCGACGGACGCTCCTTCCTGGGTAGCTCTGGCCCCACCTTGTCCACTCCGTCTCTGCTGCCACTGCCTTGCAAAGGCCACCATCCTCTGCTGACCATTTCTTTTTCATTTTTTACAATGTTTATTCATTTGAGAGTGAGTGAGTGAGTGAGCGAGCACGGAGGAGGGGCAGAGAGAGTAGGAGAGTGAGAGAATCCCAAGCAGGCTCTGAGCTGACAGCAGAGAGCCTGACGTGGGGCTCGAACCCACAAACCATGAGATCAGGACCTGAGCTGAAGTTGGGTGCTTAACCGACTGAGCACCCCAGGCGCCCCCCTCAAACACCATTCTTGGTACTGCTAATACCTACTCAACTTTGAGGCCTCCGCATAAAAGTCCCCTCCTTGGAGAGCTTTACAGGACGCCCCTAGACGAGGGAGGTCCCCCTGTTTTGTACTCATTGACCTGATTTCACAAGGGAAGCTCATTATTTTGATTTTGAGCCTCGCCCACTCACATGAGAGCCGTGTGGGGACACAGAGTGTCCACCGCCCCTAACCTGATGGGTACTTGCCCAACAAACACTGTTGGATTAAGAGGCATTAGAAGGTTAGAGGCGCCCCCATCTACACTCCCTTTTGTATCTGCGGAGAAGGTAAGGTCTAGCGAGGGACAGGGGCCTGCCGAGTCGGTGTGCAGTTTGCTGAGACTCTGGCCACTACGAGAGCGGAGAAGTCAGGAGCCCCAGTCCGGGTTCCTCACCAGCGGCCGGGCTCTTCCGGAAGCAGAACACCCTTTTCATCTCGTCCAGACTCTTCCAGGGCCCCTTGCAGTCCAGCAGCCCCTTGAGTTTCATCTCTGTAAACCTATCAGAGGATGTCAAGGGTGGGTGGGAGGCAAGAGGCCCTGGGAGACCCCCCCACCTCCCCGTCAGGTGGCCTTATCCTTTCTGGAATCTTGAAGCAGCCTCCAGGGCCCAAAGTAGCCACCCACCCACCCCCGGCTGAGGTAGGCATTGTCCTGTGGGGACAGGTGGTGGGCGGAGGCTGTGCCCTGGGTAGGGCTGTGTGACCCATGTATATCCTTGATGGTGGGGAGGGACAGAAGGCAGGGGTCCTGGGGCATCTGAGGCCCAGGGTCAGGAGAGGGTGGGCATCCTTACTTACGCAGAGCCCATTTTCAGGTAGAAGCTGGCATTCTTGGTTACAGTGTATTTGATGTTGAGATCCAGGTCTTTCACGGTCTTCTCGTCTAAGCAGCGAGGCCAGCCTGGGAGGTAAGTCTTCCAGCTGAAGGGAAGAGCAGGAGGGGGTCCACAAGAAGCCTCAGGGAACCCGCTGACGAGGGCTAAGGGAGAGGTAGGCCCTCGGAGCCCAGGTCAGAGCCAGCGCCCTTCTACAAGCAAGGGTGTTCCTCAGTCTTGCCCTTGCCTGTCACCCACAAGGCCGCAGGAAGAACTGCTGTGTTCCCACAGGGAGCATTCCCTCCTAGCCACGGCTCACGGGGCGGCTGGGTGGCTCAGTCGGTTAAGCATCAGACTTCAGCTCAGATCATGATCTCACAGTTCGTGGCTTTGAGCCCCGCGTTGGGCTCTGTGCTGATGGCTCAGAGCCTGGAGCCTGCTTCGGATTCTGTGTCTCCCTCTCTTTGTCCCTCCCCTGCTTGTGCTGTTTCTCTCTGCCTCTCAAAAATGAATAAACGTTAAAATTAAAATAAAAAAAGAGACATCAGGTTCAAAATGGAGTCACTAGTGCTAAGCCCTCATCAACAAACCAAGACTCAATACCTAATCTATTTGCAATTTCAGCCTCTCCCTGGTATGTGACCTTTAACCAGTCAATCTGGAATTACCTCATCAGCACAGTGGGATAATCGGCCTGCTAGATTCCCACCTTTCCCCAGGAAAGGTGGCCTTGCCTGAATCAATCTGCTTTTTGCTAGGAACTTCCTTCTTCTGCTACGGATCTGTCTATGAAATAAGCCTCCCATTCTGTACGGCTCCTCAGAGCTCCTTTCTATCTGTCTGCTCCATGGGATGCCGCCTGATTTGTGCATCACTGCATAAAATTTTACTCATTGAGTGTTGTTTTTTAACAGGCCTTGGTCCAGGGACACCTGGGTGGCTCAGTCGGTTAAGCGTCTGACTTCAGCTTAGGTCATGATCTTGCAGTCCGTGAGTTCGAGTCCCATGTCAGGCTCTCAGAGCCTGAAGCCTCTTTGGATTCTGTGTCTCCCTCTCTCTCTGCTCCTCCCCTACTCATGCTCTGTCTCTCTCAAAAATAAAAAAAAAAAAACATTAAAAAAATTTAACAGGGCTGTTAGTTAATTATCGCACGCTAGACTGTTAGCTATGGCCGGCCGTTGTCTGCTGTGTGGACTAGGACCCACAGAAAGCTGTTCTGGAGAGAGACAGCAAAGGGAAGCAGGAGAAAGAAGCATCTAGACCCCCGGGGACAGGGAGGAAATGACCTTGGTTTCTGGCCTGTGAGATCTGGCTACACAGCCAGTACTTCTGTGTCCTTTTGACATCCCGCTCCCTTCCTGGCTTGCTAGCCTGGTTTTGTCCGAATCCCTGACTTACAGAGACGCATCTCACAGACAGAGGTCATCATGAGGAGGGAGTTCAGGAAGGCATCCCACGGAGAGGCGTCCGGAGCTGCGGGGAGCCAGAAGCTTACCCCGTCCTGGCCCAAGGCCTCTGAATCAGGCTGGCACAACACGGCCTGAAGACCCGTGGGTGACACGCTAAGATCACATCCTGGCAACACTGAGGACCCCCAGCCGGTCTCCCTCCTCTCAGTCAGTCATGGCCTTGGGTTTGACCTTCCAACTTCAAAGAGTGAGTTGCCATTGAGGCGCACGGCTACCAGGCTCTCCAACTGTGGGGTTCAAAGCCCCTTGCCCGGAGACCTTGGTGAAACGCAGATTCTGATTGAGGAGGTCTGCAGGGGGGTGGGCGCAGGAGCCTGCATCTCTCACAAGTCCCCAGGTGAGGCTGCCAGTCCTCTGAGGCCACACTTTCAGTGCTGAGGGTCCAGACAGTTGCAGCACAGGTGGCTGAGTGAAAACAGCAACGGCCCACATTTGTGCGGGGCGTGGCAGCTGGCTAGGTGCGTTCTTCTTTGTTTTCTTTTGGAAAAAAATCTTTTAAGTTTATTTATTTTGAGGGAGAGAGGGAGGGAGAGAGAGAAAGCACATGAGGAGAACAGGCAGAGAGAGAGAGAGACAGAGAGAATCCCAAGCAGGCTCTGCAAGGTCAGCGTGGAGCCGGATTTGGGGCTTGAACTCACGAAGAACAGCAAGATCATGACCGGAGCCGAAATTAAGAGCCTGGCATTCGTCTGACTGAGCCGCCCAGCTGTCCCGAGTTGGTGTGTTCTTAGCCATTTTCTCATTTATTCTTGCGAATAGCACACATCAGATTGGTGTTCCTAACTTCTTTTGCAGAAAAAGATGGGGATCGAGAAGGTCAAGTGATGCCTAAGGGGTCACAGCTCCTCTCGCAGGGCCTAGACCGGCCCTAGGTCTCAGAACCCCTGGGTCTTTGTTCTGGCAGAAGAGAAGAGAGGCCACTCCATGGGCAGGGACAGCGTCAATCTCCCTCTGTGTCCCCACCTGGGGGCAGTGGTTTAGTTGGGGACAAAATTCACAGCAGGGGCAGAATCGCCAAGAACCAAAGGAGCCTGCCTGTGCGCTAGCCCCCCCCCCCCCGAGAACCGATCCCCCCCCCCATCCCACCGCAGACAGCAGCCCCCAGTGGGGGCCGAGTTGGCCGGACCACCACCTTTGGAAGCCCTGCCCCTGAGCGTGGTCCCTGGCCTGCCGGCGGGGATCGGCACCCTTAGCCCCAGGACCCCCGCAACCTCCACCCGCTGCCGGCAGCCTCTGGGACCCCAGCGCCCCCAGGAGAGCCCAGCGCAGAGAAACGGCCCTCATTTTGCCTCTCCGGGGAGCTGAGTTTTTTGGGCCTCGGGATGGTGTTTCTGGTTCTGCCCAGATTTCCAGGAAGGGGGGTGTAAGAAAAAGCCCTAGGCCAAGGGAGACACCGGCAAGGGTGAGGCATTTCCATCCGCCCAGAGTCCCCGGAAGGCTTGTTAAAGCAGTATTGCCGCCCCCACCCTCAAATCTGATTCAGTGTCTGAGGGCGCATTTCTAACAAGCTCCCACTGGATGCTGATGTTGTCACCAGAGATGCCCGGAAGGGATTTCTGCCTGGAGCATCACCAGGCTGCCCTGCCCCCCTTGAGCCCGTGAGCCCCTCCGCCCCCGGAGCAGCCCCTTCCTCACTGGTAGGAGTCCTGCTTGGCCTGGAGCTCTTCCCTGCGTTGCTGCCGGAGGACGGGGTGATCGTCTGCCCAGGAGACCTTGGCTGTGAGGGCACAGGAATGGGTGAGGAGGGCAGAGACACGGCCCTCCGCGCCCCCTCTGGCCCCAGCTGCTCTACCCTCCAAACCAGCCACCCAGGATCAGGTCACCTGCTCCCACACCGGACTGCCCCCCCCCCCCCCCCCCCCCCCAACCTCCCCAGTGGCCACACCAGCGCTCCTGTCGCTCCCCTCCCTTTCCCGACTGCACGCTCGCTCCCCCCAGCCCCTGCCCGCCCTGTCCTCCCCAGCGCAGGCTCACCGGCGCCCTCGCGCAGCGTCAGGCTCCCGGGGCCCTCCATCCACCGGTAGCAGGGAAAGCGGAGAGGGGCGCCCCGCGGCGGCGTGAGCTGGACCCAGTTGCAGAACCAGGCGTCCCGGGCCAGCGGCCCCACCGCGCCGGGCAGCAGGGGCTCCTTGTGCAACCGCAGCAGCAGCACCCGGCCCACGTCCTGGGGGGCCGCCACCTGGAAGTCCTCCACCTGGAGGGGAGAGATCCAGTAAGCGGCAGGCCTGTCCCGGTTACCTCGCGGCAGCTTCACCCCTGCGCGCCAGGCACTCACAGCGCCCTTGCAGAACTCCTTGCCGAAATGGTCCAGGGGCACTGGGGGGGTCTCCCCCCGGGTCCCCACGATGCTGACGGCTATTCGGTTCCACGTGCCAGCCCCGATGGCCTCCCCCGTGGACACTGTCACCCTGTACTCGGCCATGGTGCCGGCCCAAGTCTGGCTGTCTGCTGCGTGCGGCCTGCCTGCGGGTGAGACCTTAAATCCCGGCGGCTCCTCCAGGGGCACGCCCCGTCCCGCCCCGCCCCGCCAGGCCAAGGTCTCGTCTGCCAATCCTCCGTCCATCCGATTTCACACATTTCAAGTGCCCGCCGAGTGGCCCCCAATGCATGACCCTGCTCTGGGCAGAAAGTGGTGTGGCTGGGAGGCTGGAGGGGAGAGATGCAGGGGGGCTGCGGAGGGTGGGCTGGGGCGGGGCGAGGGGGGGGGCGCTCCGCAGTGCTGGGCAGAGAAGGGACTGGGCGTCCTGGGGTTTGGGTAACCGGACAGGGCCAGAGAGAGTCGGTATCCAGTGGGGATCAGAGACACATTTGCCCCCCACTTTGTGTCTTTGCCTTCTTAGCCCTGACCTGAGGCTCTGCAGACCCCCCCCCCCCACTTTCTTGGACTACTGTCATTATTTTACTGCATTCAGTAAATAATTTTGAGAACCAGCCCTGTGCTGTGAATACTGCCCAGGCAAGACCCAGTCTTCTCCCTCTTGGAGGTTAAAAAGTTAAATAGAATTCGGCTCAGGTCATTTTCTCATGGTTGTGGGTTCCATCCCCGCATCAGGCTCTGTATTGACAGCTCAGAGCCTGGAGCCTACTTTGGATTCTGTGTGTGTCTTTCTCTCTGACCCTCCCCTGCTCGTGCTGTATCTGTTTTTCAAAAAAGATAAATAAAAAAACATTAAAAAGTTAAAAAAAAATCAAACATGAGAGGGGCACCTGGGTGACTCAGTTGGTTAAGTGTCCGACTTCGGCCCAGGTCATAATCTCACCGTTTGTGGGTTCCAGCCCCACCTCGGGCTCAGTGCTGACAACTGAGTCTGGAGCCTGCTTCAGATTCTGTGTCTCCCTCTCTGCCCCTCCCACCTCACGCTTGCGTGCTCTCTCTCTCTCAAAAATAAATAAACATTAAAAAATCATTTAAGGGGCACTTGGGTGGTTCAGTCGATTGGGCGTCTGACTTCAGCTCAGGTCATGATGTCACAGGTTCGTGGCTTTGAGCCCCCGTGTCGAGCTCTATGCTGACAGCTCAGCCTGGAGGCTGCTTCAGATTCTGTCTCCCTCACTCTCTTCCCTTCCCCCACTCGCACTCTCTCTCTCTCAAAAATAAATACACATTAAAATTTTTTTAAATCACTAAAAAAATCAAGTATGAGAGAAAATAAAAGCAAACAAGGGAGGCAGGAATGCAGTGAAGGAGAGACAGGGAGATGGGGGTGGGGAGGTATGGATTTGGGCTCGGTTCGGAAAACAGATTTGGGAGCTCTGGTCTGCAATGCTGGCTGAGATCCGGCGAGAGAGCCAAGCGGCGCACAGAGCGCAGGTGGGCACAGCTGGGCAGAGAGCTCAGGGCTGGACCCTGTGCGGCTGAGCTCACCAGGCAGGGGCTAGAGCTGGAGAAGGAGATGTCTCTGACATCCGGATGTCATGCAACAGAGGCGGACGCAGGGATGATAGTCAGCGAGGTACACGGAGGACCCAGCGTGGTCGTCTCACGAAAGCCAAGAGTTTGGTCAAAGCTAAGAGCTGCGTTGGAGGAAGAGCATCAGAAGAAGACAGGGTTAATTATCAGGTCTGTCGACGAGGACACTTGTGAGTCTGCACCACTGGCCGATGAGCGCAATGAAGGCCATCAGGCCAGTTCTGGGTGACTGAAGCCTGGGGGGCATGTGACCAAATCCCACCGTCGTACCTGGGACCCTTGCCAAGAGCTGCTCTGGTGGCTGAATGCGGGTGGAGCCATTGAAGTGTGACCAGGAATAGAATTCCACGTGCCTTTACCCCATCCTCCTAAAACACCACTAAAATGCCCCAGTTAAGGCATAATAAGCCTACAAGGTCAAGAACCTGAGTATGGACTTTGAGAATTCCCACCTCAAGATCCCCTACGGTCACCTGGGAGACAGGTGCTCTGTAGGTGACAGAGAAAACAGGTTGATGGGACAGACATTTTTATCAGACACAATCCGGACCCTTCCTCCTCCCCCCAGACACCCTCCTCCACCTCACACAGCCAGTGGGAGGCCTCCCCCATCCTAACAGACAATGGGAGGTTTCTTGGATCTAGGGGGATCTGGACTTGGGGACACCACTTAGAGCTGAGGGTGGGAGAAGAATCGGAGAGTGGGGTGAAAGTCTCCACTCTGAGCCGTGGGGGCCGCAGCCCCTTTCCCTGGCTGGATCCAAGCATGTTGGCAGGTTATATACTGGACCTCCAAACCCCACCCAAGAGTCAAGACTGGAGGGCTTCTTTCTAGAAGAACCGACCAGCTCAGGTGTCAAGGGGCCTTCAATGGGACAGCTCTGCTAAAAGAAGCGCACCTGTTGACCAACCCTGTGCAAGAAGTTCCCGGTAGACTTTTGTTGAGTCACCCTCATGGATAAATGGGTGCCCAAGGGTTACCACACCGTCAAGGAAGGCTTTTATCAAAACACAAGGACCAGGGACACCTTGGGGGCTCAGTTGGTTGAGCATCTTACTTCAGCTTAGGTCATATCTCAGATCGTGAGTTCGACCCCTGAGTCAGGCTCTCTGCTGACAGCTCATAGCCTGGACCCCGCTTCTCCCTCTCTCTCTCTCTCTCTCTCCCCCTTTCCCACTCATGCTCTGTCTCTCTCAAAAAAAAAAATTGGAAAAAAAAACCCCAAAACCAAAACCAACACAACCATTCTCCCCACCCCCAAGCCCTGGTCCCCGCCATCCTACTTCCCATGTCTGAACTTGACGACTCTAGGTACCTCATATAGGTGCAGTCCTACAATATTTGTCTTTTTGTGTCTCGCTTATTTCGTTCAGCGTAATGTTTCCAAGGCTCATCCATGTAGCAAGTGTCAGAATGTCTTTCCTTTTTAAGACTGAGTAACCTAAGGCTGTGTGAATGAATACAGTACAATTTTGTTTACCTGCTCATCCATCAATGGACATTTGGTTTCTTCCATTTGTTTAAGTAAGCTCAATGCCCAATGCGGGGCTCAAACTCACAACCCCAAGATTAAGAGTCACATGCTCCACCAACTGAGCCCGCCAGGAGCCTCTGTTTCCATTTTTTTCTTTTTTTTGGCTCTTGTGAATAATGCTGTTATAAACACTGGTGTATAAATATGTTCGAATCCTGTTCAATTCTTTTGAGTATATACCTAGAAGCAGAATTGCTAGATGATGTGATAACTCCAGGTTGCATTTTTTGGGGGGGACCGCCATACTGTTCTCCACCGCATTTCTCCTTCCCACTGGCAATGCATGAGGGTTCCAATTTGTCCAAATCCTCACCCACACCTGTGATTTTTGTATACTTGATAACCGCCATTTTAACGGCTGCGACGTAGGATCTCACTGTGGTTTCGACCTGGACTTCCCTGCTGACTGCTGGCGTCGAACATCATTTCACGTGCGTGGTGGCCATTTATATATTTTCCTGTGAAGCAATGTCTCTTCATGTAAACCACACGCAAGAGCAACATATGTCTAAATATGTTAAATATATTTTTTACTTGTAGGTCACTCTTGTGATGTTGAGCAATCCTGCATGTACGCACGTCCCCAGGGCAGTGAGGCTGAGGAAAAGCCGCTCATGCTTTACTGTTTTCCCGCCTTCGAATATATCCTTGGATTCCCTGTTTTGCCCTTTTCCTCTGCCTTTTCCCCTTTTAGACATTTAAATAAATCTATTTTATTTATTTATTTTTTAAACTTTTATTTACTTTTGAGAGATAGAGCGTGAGCCGGGGAGGGGCAGAGAGAGAGGGAGGCAGAATCGGAAGCAGGCTCCAGGCTCCCAGCTGTCAGCACAGAGCCCGCGGTGGGGCTCGAACTCACAAACCGTGAAATCCTGACCTGAGCCAAAGTCGGACGCTTAACCGACTGAGCCGCCCGGGCGCCCCTAAATACATCTGTCTGAAAGGAAACTTGGTGTCAATACCGTCAGTTGAGAATTTCAGTTCCCATCCGAGAGCATGTTAGACGTGGGTGCAAGAAAACCCAGGTTACTCAACCCCAGAAGGATTCTGTTGCCGGTGGCTTCTTCCTCGTTCCGTGGGGAGAATCACCGGGCGCTAAGAAGGTGTTAAAGAACACAAACACCAGCTTGGCACCCGCTCCCTGCTGTAAGGTGAACTGATTTGCGATTCAACGTCAGCTGCACCTGGACCCCTCACCTCCCAGGCCAAGGAGGCCCCTTGTATCCGGGGGTTTGTAAAAATGCCACTTTTCCCGACCTACTTCACGCCAGGGAGGCGGCCTCCAGAGACTCCACTTGGGGGGTGTCCGTTGTAAATAAACACGGAGGTGCGCTCTTCCTCAGAACCGCCGTGCTCGGGGCTTTGTCTCTGATCCATGCCGCCCAGGATGATCTGAGCCAGCAGGGGCTTCTGGGACCTGTCAGAGACACCGAGACAGAAATCAGGGCACTGCCTGGGGGCAGGAACTTGCTCAATGCTTAAAGATGCCACTCGGTTCAAGTACACCTTGCTTTGAATCCCTGAATCAGAAGGCTTCTGCCTATCTTTCTTTATCTTCCCTCCCTCGCCCATTCCCTTCCTTCCTTCTTTCCTGCTTTCTCTTTTTTTTCTTGCTTTTAAATTTTTTCTTTTTGTTTTCTTTAAAGTTATTTATTTTGTGGTGCGCCTGGGTGGCTCAGTCGGTTTGCGTGTCTGACTTCAGCTCAGGTCATGATCTTAGTTTGTGAGTTCGAGCCCCACGTCATGCTCTGTGCTGACAGCTCAGAGCCTGGAGCCTGCTTCGGATTCTGTGTCTCCCTCTCTTTCTCTGCCCCTCCCCTGCTCATGCTCTCTCTCTCTCTCTCTCAAAAATAAAAATAAAAACATTAAAAAAATTTTAAAGCTTATTTATTTTGAGAGAGATAGAGCACGGGGAGAGGCAGAGAGAGAGAGAGAGAGAGAGAGAGAGAGAGAGGAAGAGAGAATCCCAAGCAGGCTCAGCACTGTCAGCACAGAATCTGACGTGGGGCTCAAACTCATGAACCACGAGATCATGGCCTGAGCCGAAATCAAAAGACGGATGATCCACCGACTGAGCCACCTGGGTGGCCCCTTGCTTTTAAATTCCAAAAGTTTGACCCAAGCTATAGATGCATATGATATAAAGAGACAAATAGTTCTGGAAATTTCTCACTAACAACAGCGGTCCCCTCATCCCTGCTGTTTTTCCCTTCATCAAAGATGGTAACTTTTCACCCTTTTAGTTGATAATCTTGGTATTTACTGTCACATCTCAAACCGACATGCATATATTGCTTATTAGTTTTTCAGTTTTAATTCTGTTTTTTTTTAATGTTTATTTTTGAGAGAGACAGAGTGCGAGCGGAGAAGGGGCAGAGAGGGGTAGACACAGAAACTGAAGGAGGCTCCAGGCTCCGAGCTGTTTTTAGACCCTAGCCCCTCGGGTCAGACTGGACCCTAAAATACCAACATTGTTTCACTCGCCCACTCCCATTCTGGCAAACAATTAAAGGTTGATCAACCAGGCTCTGGAAAGACCCTAAGAACGTAACTCCATAACGAACACTGTGACCTAGAGTTTAACTTGTTTTTCAAGATTCTGTTAAGAACCCACCCCTTTACTAAGACCAGGCCGAGGCAAAGTCCACGGGTGAAAGTCACTTAGTCACTGTCCTGTGGTATCTTAGGTATCTTACTATAATTGGTCATTTTAAAAGACTAAGAACTTTAAATTGATAGGTTCCCACCAAAACTAACATCTGTGTATTACAATGTAATTGGCTATAATGAAATGCTGTAGTTGTAATTGGTTCACTAAATGATGACTTACTTTGCCTCGCCAAAACCCTTAAAAACCCTGAGCTCCTGCTCGGCGGGTTCCCTTCCGAGGATTTCCAGCTACTCAGGAAAGGCCGTTCGGCCGAACTAAAATAAACCGATTAACCAACTCCGTTTGTGTTGGTGGGTTCTACTCTCGGTGACTCGCATTGGGAAAAAAGGTCTAACACTGTCAGCACAGAGCCCAACGCAGGGCTCGAACTCACGGACCGTGAGATGATAACCTGCTGGAAGCCAGTTTCTGAACTCGAAAAGTTGAGAAAAAAAAACCTCCTTGTGAGGTAAGGCGGGTTTGCAAGGCCTCCCGCCATCAGTTGGCAACCCATGTCTACCGCCACTCAACCCCAACTCAACTTTGCTTGAGCACCGACCCGCAAGGCACCTGGCTGACTGCTATCAGGTGTGACTTGCCTTCTTATGCTAAAAATATGCCAATTGTACCTTATGAAAAAACTTATTATAGGAGTCTCTTCTTTTGTAATTATAGGGGCAAATATTGCATTTCCTGAGAAACCTGTTTTAGTTCCCCTTGAGAAAATAGATTATTTATTGGCCCCTGCTTACAAAGCACTAACTCTTGCCTTTGCTAATCTAAAAACATTGCCTTGTATTTGAATGCTAAAGATACCTTCCTTCCCCATGTGATAAGCATCTAGTGACCTACTTCAATCACTATTGATAAAAATTACGCATGAGTCTTCTATTACTTTATGATTTGGGAAACGTTTACATACCAAAGAATTTGTTATTAGAAATCATTGTGTAAGGCAGTTGCCACTCCTGTTTTGTACCGCATACATTTTTTCAATACATAAAGCTGACTCTCCGGTCAATGTAGAGATGCCTGCCTGGTGAGCAGAAAGAAGCAGAGGCTCTCTAGCTCCATTTCACTGTCACTGTCCGTCCTTCAGGGAGCCCTGGACCTGCTGGAGCTGGACTCTGGCAATAACCTGAGCCAAAGTTAGAGGCTCAACTGACTGAGCCCCCAGGTGCCCCTCATTGCTACTTTCCATCATGCTTTGCCTTCAGTTGATTTCTTCAACTTTCTCTTCTAATCTGTTGAGTTTGAGTTTTTAAAATTTCTCCTATCACACTTTTAATTTGTAGAGTTATTTTCTTGTTCCACATATGTATTTTGTAACAGTGTCCTGTTCAGGTGTCACGGTCGTGGTGTTTTGTGTCCCTGCGGTTACTCGTGCTGGGGTTTGTTTCTGAGGTTTGTGGGCTAGGCCTCCATCTACCTAGACTGTCTGTTGCATAACGAACCACCCTAAGCCATAGTTTAAAATAGGAAGAATTATTTATTTTCTGATGATTTCGCAACTTGGGCGAGGCTCCACGTAGCAGCATCTCCCTCGGGAGATAGACTGAAGGTAGGGCGTCCAAAGTCGCTCCGCTCACATGTCAGTGGCTGGGGGCTGACTGGGTCTTGCTCTCGCACATATGGTCCCTCACCATCATTCCCGGGGCCTCTGAAAGCTGGGGACAGAAGCTGGCACAGCCTCAATTCTGACATATTCCATTGGTGAAAGCAAGTCACCGACCAGCTCAGAGTCCCGACGGGAGGGGAGATCGACCCTTGACGGAAGGAAGGAAGAGGAAGGAATTTTTGAATGGGTTTTATCAACCACAGTACCATTAAAAAGACAAAAATCCCTTTACTGACATTGTAATGGAGCTTGGGATGGGGGCCAAAGTCAATGTTTGTGCCACATCTCATTTTATCCAGAAGAACCTAGAAGATCAACTTGTTCCATTTCTCCGACTCTAATTCCCCACTGGTTCCATTCATAGACCCCCTTCTATTACTTTTTGCTGTTTTCTGGGTACTTCTGCTGAAGCAGGGAGTACCTTGAAAGAGGCAAGGGGCACCTGGGTGGCTCACTTGGTTAAGCGTCCAACTCTTGCCGCTCAGGTCATAATCTCACAGTTTGTGAGTTCGAGTCCCACTCTGCTTTGACAACGTGGAGCCTGCTTGGGGTTCTCTCTCTCTGCCCCTCCCCTGCTCGCTCTCTCTCTCTCAAAGTAAATAAGCAAACATTTTTAAAAAAAAGAATAAAAGAATAAAAAAGAAAGAGGGGCGCCTCGGTGGCTCAGTTAAGTATCCGACCGGCTCAGGTCATGATCTCACAGTCTGTGGGTTCAAGCCCCGCATCGGGCTCTGTGCTGACAGCTCAGAGCCTGGAACCTGCTTCAGATTCTGTGTCTCCCTCTCTCTCTCTGCCCCTCTTCCGCTCACACACTCTCTCTTTCTCTCAAAATAAAATAAAGACATACAAAAATTTTTAAAAAGAGGCAATAGTTACGTTTTCTGAGTTGTGGGCAATTTTGTGGAGGCTTCTAGCAGAAACAAACAGATGTAGACCCGTAAACTGTCTGCATTCATCTTTATTTTTGGCATTTGTCTTATCTGTTTTTTTTAAACCTGCAGAATTATAAAAAGAAGCGAACAGAAGGAAGGCAATTAGAAACAGCGAGGGCAGAATATTCTCTTAATCAGCCTTGCTGTGAAGGGGGCAGAGAGACTGGCAATGACTGGGGACATGAAACCAAAGGAGAACTTTCCAGGGGAGCAATTCTTTGCAGGACAAGTCTCAATTCTGGCTTCACATTAGAACGACCAGGGCCGCTCAAAAAAGCCAACACTCAGTGGTCTCCCCAGGGGCCTGGGTGTTAGACCCAGTGTTAGTATCTTTTTTACAGCTTCCCGAGTGATTCTGCCGTTCGCCCACGTTGAGAACCACAGCTGTTCCTAAAGCGTGTTTATCTTTTTGAGAACGAGGGAGGGAAACTGACGCGGGAGGAAGTAAAACCCTGAGAAAGAGATGGGGGAGCGTCAGAGCCCATGTGGGGACACTGGCCTCCTATGGACTCAAGACAATTCCAGCTCCAATCGACTTTGGCAGTATAGACGGACTATTGTAACCGCCGTGTCCAGAGGTAGAGTGTATGACAGACGCAATGAATTACCCATCCAATATCTACTCTCCCTTCTGCCTTCCTCCTAGAACCCAAATTTGCTTCCGGGTAGGAAGGTGGCCAGCCCCAGGGCTGACCATGTCACCCCAAGTGTGACAGTTTTATTCTCTGCCTCCTCTGCCGTGGGGGTGTTAGTTCCTACGGCTGCTCCGGGTAGGACTGAGACCTGCTGTCTCTCCATCTCTTCTCTCCGCTTCTGCAGCTCTGGCTTCATCCTCAGGCTCCATACAGTGTGGCTGTCGTGGGGTTCCCACCCTCACACCCTCACACCCCGCCCCCAGGAGATCAGAGGGAGTTTTTTCTTTCTTTCTTTCCTTTTTTTTTAAAATTTTTTATTTATTTTTGAGAGAGAGAAAGAGAGACAATGTGAGCAGGGGATGGTCAGAGAGAGAGGGAGACACAGAATCTGAAGACAGGCTCCAGGCTCTGAGTTGTCAGCACAGAGCCTGATGCAGGGCTCGAACCCACGAACAGCGAGATCATGACTTGAGCCGAAGTCGGACGCTCAACCGACTGAGCCACCCAGGTGCCCCAGAGGGCGTTTCTTTAGGTAACACTGTGGAAGAGGGTTGACGCTGTCCCTCTTCCAAAACTCTGTCAAATGTCTTCTTAGCTCCTCCTTCTCCATTGCTCTGAATGGGTAACACTAAGATCCCTGAACCGACCAGTGCGGCCAGAAGATGGAACCCACTGGGTGTGGTAAGTCAACCAAGTGTATCTCAAGGTGAGTCCCACCCAACTATACTCAAATGACACGGCTGAACGTGACAGTGGATGGTTTCATAAGAGAAACACGAAGGGATGGTCCCAGGAGGGGGAGAAACATCGGTCAGGCAGCAACGCAGCCTCACAAGGGAGCAGACGCAGCTTCTGGGACAGCAGACAGGGGTTAGTTGGGCGCAGGGGCAGGAGGGTCTGTTGTGGGACCCCCTTTCTGGCCGCTTCACGTTGTCCCAGAGACGTGGGCAAAGTCTTCAGCTGGAAGGGATCTGGGAACTTCCGTGTTGGGTCCTGCGTGGGGCCAAGGGCAAAAGCGTGAACAGGACGCACCAGTTCCCCAGTAGCTCCTGATTTGGTGGGAAAACCGCAGGGCCCAGGGGACATAAAGGCGGTGTGTGGATGGCAGCACCATGACCCTTTTTCTGGTGACAGCACTCTCGTTTCCCTGTAGGGAATCACCCGTCCCCCATCCCCAGTCCATATGGATACAGTGGAGCTGATTTCACCCTCTGGCTCCAGGGGCAGGCAGAGGATCTGGTTCTGCCCAGATCGATTGGGGCAAAGTTTAGGAAATAATTCAAAGATGAATAAGCGACTTTGTTCAGGCCAGTAAGAATCAGCCCCTGGCTTTTCTGTCATTGTTGAAACTGGTTTTGGTTTTTTTTAAAGCACTTTTATTTCCCAGAGTCGCTAAGCTGATAGGAGATAAGGAAGTCTTGAAACTGCTGTTGGCCATTTCTGTAACCATTTTCACCTGAGCATGAAGACAGTGGAGAAAAGCATACCTGAGGATTATATAGAGACGCCTCATGGGAGCACCTGGATACAGCCAGGCCTGTAATACTCCTGAGCTTTTGAACTCTTTCAATCAGAAGAATTCTGGTCGGTGCAGAGGCCCATCTCAGACATGAGAGTGGGGCAAGTCAGAGAAAGTTCCCTTCGGGCCAGGATGCTCCCCTTGCATTTTGTAGGAGAAGCCAGACTTAGATGAAGGTGAGAAAAGCGCTTTATCCCACCTGCCGACACGCTTGTGTATTTCATTCCTGCACTGAGGGCACCAGATGCCTCTGTCTCTTCTGTCCACTTCCTGTCACTCATCCCACCAAGTGGGTCTCTTCAACAGTCATCTTTGTCATGTATCCATTCAACAAGTGTATACCAGTCTAGCTGAGGGACTAAGCTGGGTATTGTATGGAAGGATGTGTGACCGGTTAGAGATCAAACATGGTGGGCATTCAGCCCCTTCCCATCTCATGCCCATGGCAGACCTTGCCAATCAATCTGTGTATTTTTCTTCTTGAGCCCAGAAGTAGCCCGAGGATCTTTGTTATGGTAGCACGCAAGACAGGCACAACCGGCCGATTGGAGTTGGCATTTAAGATGAGACCTAGTCATCTCAAGGTAAGGTGTCGTCCAGGGCAACACAGATCCAGAACAGGAGGGACATGGGATTGAACCACTTAGAGGACCGAGGAGATTGTAAGTAACAGACATCCAGAGTAAAAAGGAAAACTTATTATAATGACAAAAGGCCAGAGATCCAGCTGAGTATCAGGAACAGCCCAGAGGCAGAGACCAGAGCATTGTGGGGCCTCAGGGAATTCTCTCCCCAACTCTCTTCTTTGCATGTCTGCTCGGTCTCCGTTCTCTCTTCTCCCTTGCCCAGTTCTTTCTGTTTCCCAGTCCTCACAGCTCATGTTTCTATATTCTCTAACTAAACAGTGGACGGGTTGAGAGTGTCTTGGTTCAAATGAAGGGTTCCCCAGGAAAGGAGTCTCACTGACTGAGTTTGGGATGGGGATCCATCCTTGGCCCAATTTCCCCTGCTCACCAGGCAGGCATCAGACAAGATGCCCGACTGGCTGTGTCTGGCCATGTTGGTGGTGCTGATGAGCTGCATGGGTAGTGCAGATTTCAGAAGTTTGGAAAAGTCATTTCCAGGCAATAGAAGACTCCAAACAATAAATAACCTCTGTACAATTCAAGGAGGTCTTCTTGTAGGAGGTGAGTTTTAAATTAGTCGTTGACTGTTCTGACCCGGCCGGCAGGTCGGTCGACGCAGGTTTCTGAGGGAGGGAGTAAGAATAGGGTAGGGCAGGGAGCACAGAAAATAGAGGCAAGACAAACGTTTCTGATCAAGCCTCAGTTTATTGAGAAAATACCCACACCTATAAAGGGTTCAAGGTGGGAAGCAAGACAGCTGACCCTAGGTTGGTTGCTAAGAAACAAGGTCCAGTAAATAAAGAGAGACTGGAGCTGAAACCGAAACTGCAAATTCAACGTAGCGCCTAAGGGATTGGTAAAAATGCTCAGACTGGCAGACTGCAGCGCTGAGCGGGAGAGCGATTAACACTACTTCTGCCTTCAGTCGGCCGATCTTTGCTCTACTGGCTCTCCAGTCTGGCTGTCTCCAGTCCCTGAATCGGGAAATACGTTTCCCTAGCCTGCAGATGGCTGATCTTTGTAATTCTGGCAGCTCCCCACAGGGAGTGACACTTCCTTGCCTGCGGGCTGATCGGCTGATCTTTGCAGCTCCCCACAAGTTGTGAAAAATTGGTGCGATTTTAACAGGCAGAGCTGAACGAACAGGATAGTCCAACCTCAAACTAGCTTGATAAAATATGCAAATATATCAGTTTATGTAACTGGAAAGTTCAACACCAAACGGCTTCAGGTCTAGATGAATCCAAGTACCCAACACATGTGTCAGGAATTGTTCCCCCTCAATATTTCATTTCTGCCTTCTTCTGTGTTGAACGATATCGACTCATATTCAGGGCGGTAGAGATGGTTAACAGTAGCTGTAGGCTTCCATCCTTCCAGCCTAGCAAACTGCTCAAAGACCAGTCTCCAATAAAGGTCTTGAGGCTGACCCTCATTGAATGGGACTTGGTCACAGATCCTGAAGTGGGGCAGGAATTAGCCCCACACAAACTACACAGGTTGAGGGTGGAGATGGGTAGATCCCCAAAGGAAAATCCGATGTGGCTATCAGAAAAAGTAAGCAAATAACAACATCAGTCTACCCTGCCTTTTCTGGGCAGAGTCTCCTCTCTGAAACTACTTATTAGTGAGATCCTGAGCTGAGGTCCTTCAGCGCTCTCAGCAAAGGCTTAGAGATCTTCCTAAACAGAGAGGCATGCTGGGGTTTTCTATTACTGCATAATTACACCAAAAACTTAGTGGGTTACAACAACCATTTGATACCCCATGAATCTGCAGGATGGGAACGTGGGCAGGGCTCTGCTGGGTGATTGTTCCATTTCATATGGTACTGACAAAGACACTGGGTCATATTCAGGACAGATGGGTTGGAAGGCAGGCTAGAAACAACTTTGTTCACTCATCTGCCCTCAGCAGAGTCAGTTAACAGGTATGGCTGCCCATGGCCTCTCCAGTGTGGTGACTTCTTAACACATGAAGCTCAGGATCACAGAGAGTCCAAGAGACTCCGACAGAAGTTGAGAAGTTTCTTACAATCATTTGGCCTTGGAAGTCCTGGAATGTAGCTTCTGACATTCCACTGGACAAGCAAATCACTAAGTCCAGGGTAGATTCAAGGGGAGGAGAATTAGCTCCACCTTTTAGTGGGAGGAGTACAATCAACGTTATTATTATTTTTTTAATCTCCTGAAGTGTTCCCGAACAGTCTGTCACAGGATTAAGACACAACGACAGAATGGTGAGAACCTGGGAGGGAATGGCAAGCATCTGACCCCATCTATTCATTCGTTCCACGTGCCAACTGTCAGAGGCTATTTGCACCAGGGCGCGTCACTGGTCACACATCAACCAATGGCTTGGCTGGGCTTGAGTCAGGTGGCAACCCCTGATCCAATCAGCGGGGGCTGGCCGAGGCCACGCCCCCACAGGAGAGGCTGGCGGAAGGGAGTGGGGAGAAGGGCTCTAAGGCTGAAGCTGCAGAAGGCACTTCTCACCGGGTGACACCTGGCTGTGGGCTTGGCGTGCGCGGCCACTGCCACGTCGGTCACCACTGCGGGTGCGCAGGAGGTGGAAGAGGAGGCTGAGAGTGAGGGAGGCCGGGACCAGCTCCTCGTCCTCCTGGTGTCTCCCGTGCTTCACCACTGTCTTCCCAACACCCCGGGCCCTCCTGCCGGCCCTCCTTGTACCAGATGCCCTGTGTGGGCGCCTGGCCCCTGCGGTGGGGCTGCATGGGAGCAAGTCACAGCCGTGTATGATGGGGTCACTGCACATGCGGGACTCCGGATGAAAGGCCGGTTGCCCTAAAGTGTCTGGTGGTTCCTTTGTACATTTCCCAGACTGATAGAAATCTAAGTCATCCAGAATCCCAGTCTGCTTTGGCTAGCGTGGAGACAAAGGGGCCCTTGACCCCAGCAAAGGCTGAACTGGCCCCAGCACTGCCTGTAGGTCCCAGACCTCTGGCCCACCCCTCCTCTCCCCGCGGCCGGGGAATGACCCCTCTTTCCACCTGTTATTTGGTCTGTTAGTTCCCTGCTTTGCCCCATGCTGGGTCTTCAAGGTCTGAGGACACCTAACCCCAGAGCGTGGCTTTAGGGTCTCCACACCCAGGATCTGGGCCCTGGGCTGGGGGAGGGGGATGGGAAGTGCAGGAGTGCGGTGGGGGGGAGAGGCTGGAGACATAGAAGATCTGGCATTCAGGAGAGACCCCTTCCTCCTGAGCTCCTCCTTTAAGCTCTACACTCACCAACGTCACCTCAGATCTTCACCCGATTCCTCGCCCCTCTCCTCTTGCTACTGCCATGACGGCACCCAGGACACAGGACGGGAAGATCTTTGACAGACTGTTCTCAGCAAATGCTTTCGGATGGCACGTCTCCTACTCCTACTGGAGGAAGCCGCAGGGCCACCACTGTCTAAAGCTACTCCCATTTCCTCAGGGACTCAAGCCCCAATGCAGGGCTTGAACTCATGATCCTGAGATCAAGACCTGATCTGAGATCAAGCATTGAACCCTTAACTGACTGAGCCACTCAGGCACCTCTGTTTGCCTCTTTATTAATAGTAAAGAGTTTAGGGGCGCCTGGGTGGCTCAGTCAGTTGAGCATCCGACTTCAGCTTAGGTCATGATCTCACAGTTCGTGGGTTCATGCCCCGCATCCGGCTCTCTGCTGACAGCTCGGAGCCTGGTGCCTGCTTCGGATTCTGTATCTTCCTCTTTCTGCCCCTCCCCTGCTCATGATCTGTCTCTCTCTGTCTCTCAAAAATAAATAAATGTTTAAAAAAATTTTTTTTAAAATAGGAAAGAGTTTAGGACCTTGGGAAACGTAGAATCCTATCATTTAATAACCGGGCAGGGTTAGGCAGGTCATGGCGCCTTTCTGAGCCTTAACGTTAGCGTTTGTGAAATGGAGTTATGATAGTTTCTGACTCATAAGGTTGTTGCGGATATTAAATGAGCTACTTATGAGAAAAGCGCTTAGTACAGTTGCTGGCATATGGGGAGGACTCAGGAAATGAGTGCTCCTTGCTCTGGAGATGACCTCACCCGTACTTCACCCAGAAAACAGAAACCTACAAGGAGATTCCCGGAACCGGGAGCTACCTATTTCCCAAATGTACCTGCTCCCGGGCCCATCCTGTCTTGCTCTAATTGTCGTACGAGGGGCTCCCCTCCTCCCCTCCGAGGGAATCCCTCCTCCTGTGCCTGGATCTGCCCTGCCAGACCCAGGCACCTGCCTCCCTCATCACTTCCGCCAGCATCTCCCTCTCCACTCGCTCCCGCACATCAGCTGTTGATGGGCAAAAATGTCTTCCTTCTTTCAAGAGGAACATAACACGTCTGTCGACCCTGGCTCCTTTCTATTCCTTAAAGGAATGTCTCATACAGCCGTGTCATCATAGAGTGTGTCCTCTGGCCTTTTTCCAGAAGGCATTGACTCCTGGAAGGACCAGTTTCTGGGACTGGCTCTGGTCTTGGGATGCTTCATGATCGTCCAGTCCAACCACGTCATTGGATATGCCCATTCCTTGGGCACCAGGGCCTGGGGAGCCACTAAGAAGGTGGGGGCTGGGGGGAGTCTATTTTCCAAGGGCCAGGAGGTAGGTAGCGTTGAGGGTGAAGTGCTCAGTCCTGGGTCCCTCCTCTTGCCCTCTCAGGGCCTGCTGAGGTTGGTCTGGAGCCTTTTGTCACAGGCCTTAAGACCAAGACACAATCCCTCAGACCTTGTTTCAACTGGGGCTACCAGCTGTCCTGGCAGAGAGTGTGGCAAGGGTTTGGGGTGTCCTTCCATCCTGGGATTATGGCTAAGCCCTGGAGGAGATGACTTCAGAGACCAAGGTGGAAGACCTACCAACGACACGGAAGAGAACCCATGTGACCCCCAACTCAGACCATCCGTTGATAGTAGTAACAAGGAAGTTCTGAATGAGGCACATGGCTTGGCGTGAGTGGTCAGGACTGAGCGAGAGGGCTGGGGGGCTGCCGGTGATAATGGAGAATGAAGGGGGAGGCAAGGCCGTAAGGTAGGGAGCCGTGAACATGTATTTGCTCGGCTTGGGGGTTTGATGATGAGATGGAGTCAAAGGAGAAGCCCTTTGCAGTCAGGAGCCCCCATTGGTCACATGGACCGACATCTTGTCACAGTGAAAAAATTCATGAGAGGGATACCTGGGTGGCTCAGTGGGTTAAGTGTCGGACTTCAGCTCGGGTTATGATCTCATGGTTTGTGAGTTTGGGCCCTGTGTCGGGCTCTTTGCTATCAGCACAGAGCCTGCTTCTTATCCCCTGTCCCTCCGCCACCTCTGCCCCTCCCCCGATCGCACACAGACACGCGCGCTCTCTCTTTCTCTCTCTCAAAAATAAACATTAAAGGGAAAAACTCACGAGAGATTTGTGGTATATAGCAGAAGTTTGCTTTGTTCAGCATTAAAAAATGGTGTTTGGCAATAACCCCTGTGGCGGATTGTGTGACCTTCATAAAGGACATGTCATTCTGCCACACGATAGGACGCTGAGTTACCTTTTACTGTGGCCATGGAATTTGAACTGGTGTCCACAGCTGAAGCCATAAAGTACAAAGTGATCTACATTCTTTTTTTTTAAGTTTATTTACTTATTTCGGGAGAAAGAGAGAGAGCTCGAGCAGGGGGCAGGGGGCGGAATGAGAGAGGGGGGGACAGAGAATCCTAAGCAGGCTCTACACTACCAGCACAGAGCCCAATGCGGGGTTCGAACCCGCAATCTATAATAAGATTGTGACTGAACCGAAACCAAGAGTTGGACGCTCAACTGATTGAGCCACCCAGGTGCGCCCAACAGTGATCCACACTCTAAAAGAGAAGCCAACAGCTGACTCAACTCCAATCTGCTGCCCTCCCATGCCAAGGGCGTTCTGAGCATTCATGCAATGGCTCTGCGGGGTTCTGCACGCCCGCTCCCCAGGCCACCGACAATAAGGAGACACAGTGTCAGGGCCTGGGACAAGCCAGCAGCAGCTCCCCCCGCCCCCCAGTCCCCTGTGGCCTGAGAGCATGAGGAAGAAGACAGTTCCCATAGCTCCTCACCAGCTGAAGCTGGTGGCAGCCCGGGGACCCCTGAGGGACTCTGGCACGTGGACAAGGTCGTGGGGTGCCCACCGCGGTGGGGCTAAGGGAACACATGGCGTGTGCTTTCTGAGGGGTCTTCAGTGATGAGGGCTCGGAGGAAGCTGATCGCCAAAGCCCAAGGAACCAGGTCGAGGATAGACCCAAATGTGTGGCTTCAAGCTGATCCGATATTGAAGGTTCCCCCTTAAGAAAAAGACTACAGAGGCGCGTGGGTGGCTCAGTGGTTAAACCTCCATTTTGGCTCAGGTCATGATCTCACGTTCATGGGTTTGAGCCCTGCATCGGGCTCTGTGCTGACGGCTCCGAGCCTGGAGCCTGTTTCTGCTTCTGGGTCTCCCTCTCTCTCTGCCCCTGCCCGCTAGTGCTCTGTCTCTCTCTGTCTCAAAAATAAATAAAACATTAAAAAGTTTTTAAAAAAAGAAAAAGACTACAAAACTGGGTGGGGGGGAAGGCTTAGAAGGGGCTTGTGTGGGTGAAGGACCATGACCGTTCAGCTTTCTTAGCTCTGTGGTGAGCCCACGTGTATGTGGGCAGGGACTGTACCCCCGGCTAGCCGGTGTCAGCAACAGCTGAGCCAAAGTGACACCAGGAGACCCCCCCCAACACAGGGCCAGTTCAGCTTCCTGGGCACACCTCATTTGAAGAGGAAGGGGGTAGGGGTTCTAGGAGTAAATTATGCCCCCACGACCCTCCCCCCGACCAAAGAACCAGAGCTGGGGGAGCAGGGAAGGAGGAGAAATGTGCTCTGAACCTCAAATTCCAGACCTGCGTGGTGAGCCCACATTTGGAGCAGATAGGAATTGGAATTCTCAACTGGACGGACCTTTGGAAGGCACTGATGGGAGAAATACAGTATGTGTTCATATCCCTATCTCACCAAGTCAAAACTTTTTTTTAATGTTTAAATGTATTTATTTTGAGGGAGAGAGAGAGGGAGAGAGAGACTCCCAAGCAGGCTCCGCAGTGTCAGCTAAGAGCCCGACACGGGGCTCAATCTCATGAACTGTGAGATCAAGACCTGAGCTGAAATCAAGAGTTGGAAGCTTAACACGCTGAGCCACCCAGGCACCTCTGAGCCAAAACTCTTTAATTGTCCGATTCCACAGACACTGATTTGGAGTTTAAATCTCGTGCTTGCAAAAAAGAATCAGTAGAGGCGGAGCAGGACTGCCTCTCAGATCCGCGTCTCCAGAACACCCTTGAGCGGCACCGGAAGCCCAGAGTCTGAACCCACGGGTGGGCTGCCTGGTCTCAAGATTTGCCAGACATCCCATCTCACCGCTGGGGACCTCAGGTTTCCTGGGTGTAAAATGGGTCATCCGTGGATGAAAGACAGAACATGGAGAGATGCTTTTGGAAGGGCTGGGTCAATGTCCCCTCTGAGCAAAATGAGGACAATGCTTGGACAGCGTGCCCTTCTCTGGGTCCAGGGCCAAAGACAAAGGCTTCGGGTTGGGTGATGAGGCCGAATATCCCTGGAGGAGATGACGAAATGGCTTTGGTTTGGAGGGGGCGAGGCTCCAGCCTGAGAAACAGACCCTGCCCTGCGGGGAACTAGGTGTCCCAGACGACACAACTGTTCCTCCCCCGATTTGTCTACTTTCTTCCCCACTCTGGGAGCAGGAGAGCCGTCTGTCCTACCCCAACCAGACTGTCAAAGTCCAGTCACTTACCTCTGGAAGATGCTGCCGGCCAGCACTATGCCGGTTCAGACAGCGCACCGCGCTCCCAGGTGCCTTGTCTCTGAGGCAGGACCTGGGGGTTCCTTCACCTTGTAAATGCTGGGCCAGTACCAGAGTCCCAACAAGGCTACAAGGCTGTTTGCATTTTCTGCCCACTCTGGTCCTGGCCTGTCCCATAACTGAGTCTTCAGGACCATTCCTACCGCAGGGCAAAGGCCCGGGCTGCCTCTGTAAGACCCTCCTCGGGTCAAGCCGACTCTAGTGGGAAAATGCCAACCATTGTTCCACTCTCCAACCCTCTGCCTGGTGGACAATTAAGAGTTGGGCAATCGGGCTCTGGAAGTCCTAAATTGTAACCCATAATTAATAACTTAAAGGCTAACTTGTTTTCCAAGATACTATTGCAAGACCTTTAACCGCAAAGTTCTCGCTTCTATGCACCTGCTCCGCCTCCCAATCGGACCTATGATTGGTCACTTCACATTTCTCCTCAGACAAAGAACTCTAAAATTGACAGGTCTCTGCCGAATCTTACATTTGTGTGTCGAATATGACTGACCACTACAGAATGCAGTAAACTATATGGTTAACTAAATGATGACTTATTTTGTCTTGCCAAAGCCCTTAAAAACCCTGAGCTCCTGCTCGGCGGCGCGCTCTCCTGAGGACTTGCCAACACTCGGGAGGGGCCATTCGGCCGAACTAAAATAATCCCATTCACCATCTCCGTTTGTGTCCGTGGGTTTGACTCTCGGTGACTCGCTTCAGGAGGGAAAGGTCTAACAGCTCTTGATGGAGTCAGGGCTTGGAGACTGTCTCCTCTTGGTCGCTCATCCTTCTCTTGCTGACCCAAGCCAGCCTTTTCTTCTTTTCTTGCCCATTAAACTAGTCCCACCTCCACCACACCGTAACCCTGAGGAGTGTGTCAGTTCACTTCTGGCCGCACAAAACAAAACCCAGTCCGATCTGGATTAAGCAAACAACTAGCCCATCGTGCTTGAACTGGATCTGGCTTTAGGCCCAGTGAGCTGTAGAGACTCCAGGAGTAGGAGCGCCTGGGTAGCTCAGTCTGTTAAGCATCCGACTTTGGCTCAGGTAATCATCTCACAGTTCGTGGGTTCGAGCCCCGCATCGGGCTCTGTGCTGACAGCTAGCTCAGAGCCTGGAGCCTATCTTCGGATTCTGTATTTCCTTCTATCTCTGACCCTCCCCTGCTTGTGGTGTCTCTCAAAAAAAGTTTAAAAAAATATAAAGCTTATTTAAAAAGAGAGAGAGAGTCCAGCCGTAGGGGTGACACACCACCCCTGCCCATCTATCAGCTCCGCTCTGTTGTCTTTGCTCAGTGCCCTGCCCTCCCAGCTACCCCAGAGAAAGGAGGCAACTTCCTCACCTAGCTTCCAGCTGGGTCTCAGCACCAAGCCTGGCCCAGGTCATCTGCCTGCCCTTGGGGGCAATTCCGGCAGCAGAGGAATGGAATTAGAGGTGGGGGGCCAGGTAGGGTGTGGGGTCAGTCCCCGGGGACTGGGGCTGGGGGAAGACAGGAAGGCACCACAACTGATGCCCGTCATGGGTCAGTCATGGGTCATCGTGTCAGAAATATCAGGCTTGGGGCAGAGACAGTGGGGCTCAGAGAAAATAGATGAGCAATAGGCTGGTCACCCACTGGTGACCTGGGGACAGTCTGTGCTGCTCGAAGGCCCAACGGCAGGCTCTTGAGGGATGAGAGGT
>PJEM01012654.1:0-45678 GCA_004023845.1 Helogale parvula | reverse complement strand
TAATGTGGGGTCATTCAAAAATAATAGATATGAATAGAAAACTGAAACTGAGTGTATAAAAACCACAAATATCTACTATACTGAAAGCATGCTATTTTATGAATCTACAACCTAAATATTCTTCCTGGTTTTAAAACACACTGCTTTCTGCATTGACAGGTTTTAAGCCAAATTTGGTATCTAAAAATGCACATATTTGAAAAAGAGAGTAGGTAGAAACTCAACAATATATTAGGATACATATGAACATGAACAGGTATGTAATTAGACATAATAGAGGTCAAGAATTAATAACATTTAGGGGTGCCTGGATGACTCAGTCAATTGAGCATCTGACTTCAGCTCAGGTCATGATCTCGTGGTTCATAGGTTTGAGCCTCATGTCAGGCTCTGTGCTGACAGCTCGGAGCCTGGAGCCTGTTTCAGATTCTGTGTCTCCCTCTTTCTGCTCCTCTCTCACATTCTGTCCTTCTGTCACTCTCAAAAATAAATAAACATTAAACAAAGAATTAATAACGTTTATAATCCATCTGAGTATCCATACAATGGAGGTGGACACTAATTAAGTAAATAAAAAATTATCTAATTCTATTGTTTAAAAAGGTATACCACGTTTTTTCAGTTATGCTTCAAAAATATTTTTTAAAAATAGACATTATAAATATTAAAAACAATTTACCAAGTTTCAAAAAACCAGACAGTTTTCTTACTTCTAATATATATGCTGTAGTACTCTATGTAAGTCACCAGAATTATTCTTAGTGTCTTTATTTGCAAATTGAGCCAAGAACACCTATTCTTCCTACCTCTATAATCATTGGGGAGATTCAAGAATATACATTACATCACTTCGAAGCCATAAAAGCTTATGAAAATGTTAGACTGTATATATGTTAAAAGAAAAGTTCTTCACTATTGTGTTGTTATCTAAAAAAGACTCTACAGAGGAAGAAAGTAAGGTTTCAGTAGCTATAAATGATGAATTAACCTGCTGAGTCCAAATTATGTTGCAGGTCAAAGGCATTCTACAGTAGCACAGTGTTTATGAATGTAATACTGGGGGATATCAATCTTCTGCCATAAAAATTTACGCAAAGGGAGTGAAATTCATCTACAAAAGAGGTGGTGAGTCTCCCCTGACTGCACTTTGTTGTGATCTACAAATAACTGTACATGATAACATCTTCATAGACTTGTCCTCTTTTTTTCCCCAAGTACTTATATACACTTCATTTGAAATCCCCAAGTAGTTTAGTAATTAGACAAGCAATTACTGGAATTTGAGAAAGAGACTCAATAGGCAGGTAAGGGAAGGAAAAGAGGCCAGAAATTATGGAATTCAGGAAACAACACTTGTCAACAATTCTCCCATAATAAACTATTCCTTTCCTCATCATCTCACATTTTATGAGTCACTTTGTTCTTTTTGTTTGTTTGTTTGTTTTACTTTTGAGACAGAGAGAGACAGAGCATGGGGGAGGGGCAGAGAGAGAGGGAGACACAGAATCTGAAACAGGCTCCAGGCTCTGAACTGTCAGCCCAGAGCCCGACGCAGGATTCTAACTCACAAACAGTGAGATCCTGACCTGAGCGGAAGTCGGATGCTTAATTGACTGTACCACCCAGGCGCCCCAAGTCACTGTGTTCTTCATTGCCCTTAACGTTTTTCATAGATGGTACTCTCCACCGTATACTCTTCTAGACTTAAGAGCTCTAAAAACAAATGCAGTGAGCCTTATTTAATTTCAGATGTGACACACTAGTACACTAGCTAATAATTATTTTATTTAGGTAAGTCAAATGGAGTTACGTATTTTATATTTGAGAATTAAACACAGCACTAATGCTTTTGAAATAGGTAAAGAAAGTTAGCTTTAAAAAAAGGCAAATACAAGTGGAGGATTGAGCCTTATAAATAAGACATAAAAAGTGAAAAAAAGACACACATAGCAAAGGCATTTGCACATAAATTTTCATAATGTTGATGAAAACATAAAAGTTGTGAGTCTATAGGTATTTCTGTTTGTTTTGCTTTGTTTTAAACCACTGATGTATTTCCTTATTTCATCCTAAAGAAGTTTGGAAATAATCCATCTTCGCCTTGTGAAATGAATGAATTTGACTGAATGGAAGAATCCAGTACTATTTTCAAATTTGATCTCAGCAAGTGTGAATATGCTGCAGCTGCACTTCCTTGGCATAATTAATTCCTGTTGGAAAACTTCATTACCAGGAGTTGGAAGGCTAATGTAGAGAGGGCTTGGCTTCCTGAGCCCAGCTTTAGTCTGGTGCGCGCACAGCTGTGGAATTCTAGGAAGTGTGGAAGCTGTTCAGGAAATGATGGAATGAGCATATATAACGCCAGAGAAAACAGTTTTGCAAGTCAATATGGAGTGTGTGGTCTCCAGTCTGAGTTATAAGCAAAGTGAGGGAAAAAAGATGTATATCTCTCTTCTTATGTATTGACACTGGCTATTCATTCAATGTCCTGCTTACATGTTTGCCTGGTCACCAGAACTGCAGTAGATGGTCGTCCATGTTGATCATGGGGATGCCTCATCCATTTTCCTCCATTGTGGCTGTATTTTTCTTTCATCAAAGATCTTATATGACAAGGTGTTAACTCATTATACAGATGTGCTTTGCTAGAGTGTTCTCAGGGGCCATATTCTCAAAATACCTAAACCTCGATATTGATTTTGTCTAATCAGAAGCCGATATAATCCACAAAATGATTAAAGAAACCAGAGATAGAATACTCACAGACAAGTGGGACACTTGTAATTTTTATTTTGGATACCCCCTCCCCTGTTCAACACAGACTTGGATTTGGAAAGATGGCTGTTGTCAGTGTCCTCTGCTTCAGGTAGGCAGAGCAGAGAAAAATTCTTCATGCTCCTTCTGCATTCTGGTTTCCTCTAATGGTATGCCAGAGGGTTTTTGCTATTGTCATTGTTATTACTGTTTTTTGTTTGTTTGTTTTTGTTTTTGTTTTTTCCTGACCTCTTATAATCAGAAATTTACAATTACCAGAGCACTGAATGTGCCTGTGTTCTGAGGGTGTTTCTGATCCTAGATGTCCACACAGGTTACTGTTCTCTGGAAAAGGGTTAAGAGTCGGTCTGTGACTTGCACCCCATAGACTTCAGTACTCTCCAGAGAAACACTGTATGTATCGGCAGGGCAAGCACTCTTAATAGAATCTTATCTATATTTGGGTCACTGGAATCCACCTGAATGCCCCTCACAATTTCTAGATAAAATTCATGTCACACTACTGAATGTTACACAAAACAAAAATGCAAAATTACAGCTAATCACAGTACCATAACTCAATCTTTACAACAAAATTTAGTGTAGTGTTGAACCTCTGGTTTTCTGATGAAAAAACATTTAAATGTAAAAATATACATAAAATAAAATATGCACTATGATTCCAATTACATGAAGTCCAAAAATAAGGCAAAATTGAGCTATATTATTTAGAGAAGACTGCATGGTTGTTAAAAAGGGGGTACAAGGAAGGAGGTAAATAACACATGGCAGAAAAGTGATTTATTTCCTCAGTGGAGGTAGAGGGAGTTACAATGGGTAAAAATGAATTGAAGTTATTTCTCTATTAAGTTTTTTTTGTTCTACGTGGTAATGACAAGGATGTTCTTCATTCACATCCATTTATCCATTTGGGCTTGTAGGTGTTACGCACCTATACATTTATATAATATTTCAATGTAAAAAATAAACTCAAAGAATCTCTCCTAGCATCAGTCACTTCTCAATATTTAATCTCTGAGAATACTAGTAAATATTTGTTTCTGGACTCTGCAGTTGAGAGAACATAAGCTACAAATAACAAAGTTCCCAAGCAGACCTGTAATGCTGAACAAACATACTTATCAGGGACATATTTATTATCATTCCTTTAATTATACCAGGACGGGAACTGGGAAAAAAAAAAGAGGCAGAGATGAAAAGTGGAGAATTAAAAGTGGGTTTAAGTGATTTCTGAGTTGTTGTCTATATAAAACTGCAGGGAGAAAGATCAGATGGTCTGTAAACAAAACAAATCTATTGTTTTACAGAGCTTGAAGAATCCAAAACACTGCATAATGCACAAGATATGCTGATGATACATAATGAGTAAATTGTTCTGGAAATATTAATCCTTTCATGCTACATCATTCTTTTTCTTGCAGTATTTCCTCTTAGGCCCAAAAAAATAAAAACACAATAAAGTATAATTTTGTAAGTAAGTGATCACCCAAAAGTAAGCAATACACAATTAAAATTATTTTTATTTTCTTTCTTTTAGCTTCTAAAACTTTACCAGACTCATATTCCACACCATGCAAGGCTTTCTTTCAAAACGGTGACTTCCATTCATCAACTTACTGCGTACTTATTATTAACAGCATTACTATCATGTCCTTTTGTAATGTAGGGTGTCAAATATTTTACCTATCTTCATTTGTGTCTCCAACAACTTTGATGTATGACACAGTTGAGGCTCTCAAATTTGGTAAAGAGGTTTTTGATTTTTGTGGAAGAACCAGAAATATTCTTGAGAGCTCAGAGAAATTATTCATCTTTGAATGACAGACAACCGTACCTACTGTGCTGGGTTTATGAAAAAAATAGGAATAAGTGTGCCTGCTATAGGGTTAATTTCTCTATTAGCATCAAGCAAATACGCCGAAATGCCTCCTTGAAAAGCAAATGTAGATCAACAACAGGGCAAAGGCATCTACCTACACATTACCCACGCTTTTAGCATCACTAGGAGACAAAGAATATTTCAATGTTCAAATCATTGTAAGGGGCGCCTGGGTGACTCAGTCGGTTGAGCATCTGGCTTCGGCTCAGGTCATGATCTTGCAGTTTGTGGGTTCAAGCCCCGTGTCAGGCTCTGTGCTGACAGCCCAGAGCCCAGAGCCTGTCTTCGGATTCTGTCTCCCTCTCTCTCTGACCCTCCCCTGCTCACACTGTCTCTCTTCTTTCAAAAATAAATATAATAAAAATTAAAAAAATTAAAAAGAAATCATTGTAGGTGAAGAATTGATACTTTCCCAACTGGTTGCCATGTTATTTAGCATAAAAATTGTTAAATGTTTCATCTTTATTTTGAATTATACCATATAATTCATTTGTTGAATTGCATTATACAAAATAGTAGGGTGATAGTACTATGAAGGGTCATGTTTTTTTCTAGTTTATTTCCTATGGTCATACAGACGGTGATCCCTGGTTCTCATATTGCCAGTGCTCTAGCATATCTCTGCCCTCTCTTCATTTGTAGCTTTTTTGAAGCAGTTTGATTTCGTCTGTTTCTTATACAACACACAGGGGGTTATTTTGTCAACTGGAAAATAAATAATTCCTCTAATAGGCCAGTTAAACTCAATCACATTTATAGATGTCTGATAGTTTTTAGCCTTATTTTACCATTTAATAATTGCTGTCATTTAAGTTGTTTTTGTGTTACTCTACTTGGTCAGTATTCTTATTTGTTTATATAATTTACTTTGATTTTAGGAATGTTTTTTTATTTTATTCTAGTGGAAACTTTTTATCAATACTTCTTTATACTGGTATTTTTTCTCAGGTCCTTAATCTTCCTTTATAGCATTTATTTCCTTCTTTAACCAACTTTTGAAATAATTTCACTTTGTTTAAGCAGAAAAAAAACTTTCTATCAAATTAAAAAGTATGAATCAATCTTCAGGCAAGATAATCAAAACTGTCAATGGACAGTTAATAGGAGGACATACACAGATTAGACCACAAGTTTAGATACTTTGAATTAAGGAAATCTTTCGATAATATTGCCCTAATTATGTTTCACAATGAAGAGCATACCCACAAAAAGTGAAAAAAATACTTTAACCTTTAATATATTTAACCTAGACTACCCCTTCTTATCCTACGGCACCAGAAAAACCGCCAAGTACTCTTTTAATTAGTAGGTTACTGGTGGTGACCGATGGCAATGATACAGTTGCAGCAACTCTGAAACTAGTTTGCAGTTATTGCAGAATTGAGGAGATACATCAACATACTTATTCTGTGGACATCTTGGTGGTTCTCACACAGAAGAGATACACATTTGTGATGGTTTGCAGCATAAAGAACACTTTACGGTAGCAGCTTACGTCGGAACCATAGTTATTACTATGCATTCATGAAAAATAATACACAATGATATATGTGTTTGTGTGCATGTATGTGAAATATAATATTGAATACACAATATATAACATAAATATATAGCATCAATTTCTATCTCACATAAGAGGTCCAAGACAGGGACACTAGTAGGTATAAAAAATCATGATATGGTTTTGACACTTCTTTTTTTTTTTAAGTTTATTTCTTTATTTTGAGAGAGAGTGTGAGCAGGGTAGGGGTACAGAGAGAATTCCAGGCAAGATCCATGCTGTCAGCACAGCCCTATCTAGGGCTCAGTCCCACTAACTGTGAGATCATGAGCTGAGTTGAGATCAAGAGTTGAATGCTTAACCAACTGAGCCACCCAGGTGTCCCAATAAGGTTCTGATTTTTAAACTATTTTCCACTCAAAGGAAGCAGGGATCCCTGAAGAGATCTGACTCTATTGCTGATGCAGACCTATTACATGGTAAGCCTGGAACATCAAATCATTCCCGAAAGTAAGGAAATGCTTACAAAAAAAACCAGAAATGTGTTAGAATGTTACCGGGAGAACCAGAAAAAATATACCACAGGGCAACTGGAGGACAGGTGAACATCAATATATTAATAACTTGTGGTGTATTTTAACATTTATTTTTAATATTCATACAGTAAGATCCACTCTATAGCTGTAAACATTGGTGGATTTCCGGGTCTGGAAATGGGTTGCTGCGTCTACACAAGCATGGCTACTCAAGTGACACCGCTGTGGAATGGCTTGTGCCCAGAAGTGTACTTATTAGAAGGAGCCCACTCCTGGCTGGCCAACATTTGGGATTTAGTCTATCACGGCTTGGTTGAACTGCCTGGCAAGTGGCTGGTTGGCTGAGCTAATTTAAAATCAATTCTTGTGGCTACTTGTTATTATGATGTTGGTTGTACTAAAGTCCAGAATAGCAACACAGACTATCCTTATGGGTCTTTTGTACATGACGATTTCAGGCAGCAAGGTAGGTCTACATGTGCGTGGACAACATATTCCCAGTGCAAGGACTGTGGCACTCTCTGCATTTTATGCTGGTAAGAAAACAATACAAATTGGTATGGAGAGCTTGATTCCATTTGTCTATAAAACAGCTATCTATACGTATATAATGCATTTGTCTATAAAACAGCTATCTATAGTTATATAATGCACACAATTGATTATGAACTATTCTTGATGTATTATCGTGACAACTAAAAAGGAAAAACAACAAAATGACTGAATGTGTATTTTTATAATAAAATGCGACACAAAACCAAAAATGGAAACAGCAGACAATATAAAAGTCCTTCAAAATCTTATCTATAAAACCGATTCAGTTAGTGTGTTTTCGCTTTCTTTGAGTAGTCTATAAAACTCAAAATCTATATACATCTGAGTAGTATATAATATACACAGTATATAGACTATACATATGTATGTAGAGAAAAATGTTAAGAAATACCAACAACTACTGATTTCTTACTATGTTTTTAGTATGCCCCTCTCTTCTTCCCATCTTTGGATCCAAGAAACAGAAAGAAAATAAAAAGAAAAAGGTGAAAAAATATAAGTTTTTGGGGGGTATTTTCATACTTGGTTTCACTCCTTGGTTTTAGCAGAGGAAGGAGATCCCTATTATGCAATAAGTATTCACACACCCCGAATGGGAAGTTAAATTATAGGCAGGATTTCTCCAACTTGCAAAACCTCCACAAAGCCAGCAAGGAATCAGTCGTATGTAGTTTAACTATAGGGATAAATGATGGACAAAATTTTGATCACAGCTTTGGAATCCTCAGCCTATGGTTACAATCCTGCATTTCTCAATCATCTATTGAATTACTTTTCTTACCTTCTTCATATTCTGGGCCTTTTAATAGATGATTATTACCTAGAAATAAAGAAAAATTTTCCCTGGCTAATTCTTCAGGTTCAAACTTCATTTTAACTTTAGAATAATTTTAGCTGGCACCTTCTTTACCCATCCTAAGTGCTTTAAAAATCTATTTATACTCTTTTCTATGTTCTTAATAAACACAAAATGGTCGTGTGTAAGTGTTCACAAACATTAATACATTCTCTCCGTAAACTATTTTCCATACTACCGAACCAAGAGCCGTTTATGACAGCTGCCATTCATCACTGACTACAACGTGGAGCTGGAACGCAGGGCTTTTACTCCAAAGCTCCTCTTTACAACATTACTGAACCGAGGTTAGAATCACTAAAATTAAAAGGGGTTTTGTGAGCATAAGCATAGGTATTTATTCAATTCACATACTGTTATAGAACCCTTTTTATGATTTATGTTTTTAATGTTGAGAGAGAGAGAGAGAGAGAGAGAGAGAGAGAATCCCAAACAGGCTCCATGCTCACGGAGGAGCTGGATGTGGGGCTGGATGTCACAAACATGAGATCATGACCTGAGTGGAAATCAAATCAGACACTTGACTGGCTGGACCACCCAGACACCCCATTATAAAATGGACTTTTAAAAATAAAAGTAACATAACAAGATATGCATATATTATTTATACCTCTTAATCTCTGACTTTTGCAAAGCTATATGGCACGTGACATAGATATCTAGTAATATCACTACTGCCATCAGTTAAAAAAAAAATTGCGAGGTACTTAAATGAGGGACATCCAGACGTTATAGCTATAAATTCACAATATTTTCTACTAGAGATATTCTAAATTTTTGGACAAACAATGATTTTGACCCTTTCACTTACGCTTGCATACAGATGAGCATCAGGGATCCCTATTTTTGCGAGATGTTGACAAAAGGGTGAGTGCGGGAGGTGTTAGCTCTGGTGGCCCCACCCCACCAGGCGGTGCAGACAGTAAAGTGGCTCTCTAACTCATCTATTTCAGCTTGACTAGTAATCAAAGTCTTACTCAATATTCAAACCACTAAGATATTTTTGTTTTTCGCTCTTCTCAATACAAGTTTCCGTATTTTCCTTTCATACTATGCTTTATATAATCTTTATATTATACATAGAAGGTTTATATTATGCAGTATTTATTTATCACTTCAACTAGGAAAATACGTGACTGCTAATAGACTTTCAATTTAAATTACAGAATTTCATTTCTGCAATAGCTGATCTCAGTTCTTACACTCACTTATGATCTGGGCTAGGCTGTGAGGGGAACTGGGGAATGCTACTTTTTAAATTGGTATTATAGTTCATATAATATCATTCCTGGGAATTTAAAAGTAATTCTTGTGACTTTAACAACTTAAGGTACACTGTATAATTTTATGCTTATTTCTTGGTGATAATGCACTATTTTCTCATGTTTTTTAAAGACCTATTTGTAAAACAAAGCACAGGAATTTCCTATGGTTTTTCTCACAAAGCTAAGAACTGGGCTCAGCAGCAAGCCCCTTCCACTGTTACTTAAAAACCCTTAAAATATTGAAATGTCTACAAAAGCAATAAAATGATCACAGGATTATATGGTGATATTTAATTTTTGTACAAGTTAAATATCACTGATAATTAACTGTTAGAAGTTTATTTTGAAGTGACCTTTTCCTGGAATACTAGACCTTTACAACATAATTAAAGGCTTTCTCACTGAAACCGTGCCCTATTGCTGATACAAAGGCTCCTCAAAATTGTGATTCTACTTTATGAATCATTATCCTTATATAATGTGAGTCATTTATTTTTGTTGTCTTATTACACAATGGTTTTCTCAAGAGTTTAGGTTGCAGTGTGGGTTTTTTGTTTATTTATTTGCATGTTTGTTTGTACTCGGATAGTGTGGCAGAATAGTGGGGGAAATGAGTGTTGGGAAAGGATTTTGAACATAAAATCTGTGTTCTTAAAAAAAATAAACACCTCACTTATTCTTAAATAGGCCAGATACCATTAACCAGACTCAATGAGAGTACTGGTCTCTACTGTAACAGACCAGCCTCTACGAGAAAGCAGGGATGATGTCTTTGCCATAAGATGGCTTCCTCATGCCGGGTTCCTCACTCCCTAATTAGCTGTTCCCACATGTTCTTAAAGCCAGAGATTTCTTCTTTATGCAGACACTAGTTTTGGGTTAGTTGCAAGGGCTGAAATATGAAAAATACCACAAAACCTATGGTGCAGATGTATTACAGTGGAGGGAATTGATCAGGGCTTTGATAGAAGGAGAAATTAAACAAATCAGGAGGGTGCTGAGAATATGAGTTGTCTGGAAATGAGGCACAGAAGGGGAGGGAGAGGAAGCAGAAGTCCTACATCTATTATATCATGATTTTGGATGATTTCCATAAATGTCTTAATTATATCTTTCCTTAGAAGATAAGGAAAAAGTAAGAATGGAGAGGGGTTTTCTTCCCTTAGCATCATGATTGCTCATCGACTCTAAGACACACAATTTTTCTTAAAATTTCTGAAATCGGGATATGTTTATAATGTATCATCTTATTCTCAATAGCATCTCACATTTGATATATATGACAAAAGATTATATATGTGATTCGTTTTATCAGTGTCAGGTTTGCAGAATATAATTGTTGAAATGGAAATGACACTAACTCAAGAGGACCTGCCAATACTACACACTTGAGCTTCAGCTTTAGTGACGTGGAAATTGGGAGACATTATACAGATCAGAGAACTGGAGAAAAAAAAGATTTAAAAATCCTAAAATAGGATCATGAAACATTCTAAACAGTGAGAATTTTTTAACACATATTTAATTAAAATCCTAGGAGGATAGGACAGAGTGTGAGATTAATGCTACATATAAGAAGAAAATGTCTGAGAAGTGATGAATGACCCTCGCAAGGTCCAGTGAATCCAAAATAGTATAAATTAAAAACAAAAAATCACCAAGACTAGACGTATACAGACTGCTCCTCTTCAGCTTATTTAGACCCATGTACTGACTCACCGTGAGTCACCTCTGTGTGTGAATTTAGTTGCTAAGAAGCATGGCTGTGTCCTCTACCATCCCCTGTATGTCGCTGTTGGCATTCACTTTGAACAGAAAGTCACCTATCTCTCCTTTTTACCTACTTCTAAATTATCCTTCATATCACATGCCACAGCGTCCTCTCTTATTCTATCTGCCTAGCTTTCTCTTCAATATATATATTTAACCACCTTCTGGAACTATGGTGATTATTGCAATGGACTGATTGGAAGATATTTTATTTTGCCCTTTCTCCTGAGGGTGGAAGCCAGACCACGTAAAAGAATGATCAAAATAAAACATAACTTGTTACAATGTGCTCTGAAGAGCAGAGTCATGATAATTAGCTATCTGTAGGTCCTGAAAATTCTGGATTAATTGCCAGATTTTTAAACTTTTATTTTTAAATTCCAGCTGTCTCTTTGATCACATCCAGCTATTTCGGCGGATACAGTTCTCATTCAGATGGTATGCTCAGAAGCCATCTATTGGTTTACATTAAATAATTTGCTCTCACATGGCACCTCTCTTTAAAGCATTTTATAAATGCTAGTTAATTGCCATGCCCTCCGGAATTGTTCCACATTATCATTTTCATCATACATATTAAGAAGCCAACAGGCAATGAGGTTGAAATGCTCCAGTAAAGACCGCACAGTCGTTGGTAGCAGAGGGCAAAATAGAAATTTCCCAAATTTTCATGTCTTAGCTCACGTTTTAAAAACTAATGTCTAGTTCAGTGATTGGGAAGGCATTATCCGTTTCTTGTATCACAGACTCCTTGGAAGTTGGCAACAGGCAAGCTGATTGACACCTTGGCATCCTGTTTGTTACTGGAAACTAACTAGACTACCTAATCAAACAGTTCATTCGAAAAAAATTCTCATATACAACAACTCACTTGCTCCAAGGCCAGTCACCAGGCGGCTACACTCCAGCTCCCTCACCTTTGTCACTAGCCTTGCATTCTATTGATTTTTGAGACCAATTGTCATTCATGCACACGACTCAAGAGTCCTGTGCCTGGACAGAAGTGTGACCTTTTTAGTAACCTGTGTATCTGAACATGGCCTTAGGTCATGGAACAAAGTGCTTCTGTCCCTTATAGTCACTTATCCAGTATCCCCAGGGGAAAGAAAAAGAATCCTAGTTATTCCAAACTAGGGCTGGGGAACATTCTAAAGCAGAGCAAACACAATAAAAGTGTGTTTAGGGGCTCTCAGAACAATTTTCACCCAGGAATAGTGGAGTGAACATCTCATTTCTTTACCCTTGTAACTCTGTCACTAGGTGAAAACCCACCTTAATACTTTTATTTAACAACCTTTATATGTTTATTTTAGCAAGGAATTTTTAAAGAAGCTAGCTATGTTTACTTTCGCCTTTGGCGACGCTTTCAAAGGCTTTGTTTTGTAAGGCCCACAACCAATTCACACATTTCTATATTCAACATCATCATGAGATTATTTCTAATAAAATCAGAATAAATACTTATTACCACTCAAAGCAGTAATTGCTATGAATCTCACATGAATAATAATTCTAATCCACCAGTGTAAGAAGGTCAACTAATATAATAAGGAGGAAAGTGAGTAGAAAATTACACTGTGAAATGCTTAGAACAATGGCTTAAAGGACCCAGCACCAAATTAGAGACATTACAAATAATCTTACAATGAAAGAATAAAGAATATTGTGATGTAGAGATTCTGAGTGAAAACGACGCATGCGTACACGAGAGGACCAGCGTGCTTTCAGGACAACTAAACTTCCTCCGTAAGTATTGAGGGCTTGCACATCAACTGGCCCTCCAGTGATGTCTTGAGTATTTCAGGTAACTGAGTAGAGCAGCCCGTTCAACTGGGGTCCTTCACAGGAAGAGACCCCTGAAAACTGCTCACACACCTTGGACAAGCCAACTTCACCATTTTGATGACAATCAAATTGTTTTTTAAAGTTTATTTACTTATTTTGAAAGAGAGAGTGCACGTGCATGCGTGTGCACAAGCTGGGGAGGGGCAGAGAGAGAGAGGGAGAAAGAATCCCAAGCAGCCGTCACACTGTCAGCGCAGAGCCGCACACAGGGCTCGGTCCCACGAACCATGAAATCATGACCTGGGTTGAAATCAAGAGTTGGACACTTAACTGACTGAGCCATCCAGGCGCCCTGACAATCACATTATTGTAACACTTTTTCTTCCTTTATTCCGTATAAATCAGTGATCCTCAAGGCTAGGGGTGGGACTAAACCAGGGTCCTTTACCTTCGCCCCTGCACTTCTCCAGTCCCCCATCCACTTCTCCAGTTCCCCAAGAGCAAGTACACTTATTGCAGACAACATCACCAGTGAGGTACTGAATCCTGTGGAAAACAACTAAACATAAGCTGCTTTCCCTGAAAACATTTACAGTGTAACAGTGAAGACAAAACCCACATAACAATAGCAGTGGTATGTACATATTGAACTCCAAGATACAGATGAAAAAGAATAGAGTTTAAAGAAGGGAAAACAACAACAACAACAAAACTCTGGAGGAGGCTGCAGGACTTGGACTGGCTTCCTACTAGTGAGAATGGATAGGAGAGGAGGGGCACATTCTGGAGACACGGAACAGAGAAGAGAGCAGATCTGATATAGCAAGTTGGGGGGGGGGTGGATAGATCAGGTTCTTTTCTGACTGACGAGAACCAGAATGTAAAATAAATCTTTCCTCTCCTTCCAGTGTCTTTGAACATTCTGTTCCCTCTGGTCTATTCCTTCCCTGCCTGTGTATTCCTACAGAGTTGTGAAGACATCGGGTTAATGTGTGTCACTCTATACTGTCTGTTTACCCCTTAGTTTCTTTAAATTTTTCTTTTTTTTTTAATTTATTTTTGAGAGACAGAAAGAAGCAGCTTGAGCAGGGGAGGGTCAGAGAGAGGGAGATACAGAATCCAAGCAGGCTCCAGTCTCTGAGCTGTCAGCCCAGAGCCTGACGCGGGGCTTAAACCCACGAACTGTGAGATCATGACCTGAGACGGAGCCGGACATTTAACCAACTGAGCCACCCAGGCGCCCCATACCCCTTAGTTTCTAACAATCATATGAGTTCTTTACAACTCAGAAATTGTTAATTTTCATCTCTGAATACTCCCAAACCCAGCAGAACTCCTGCTTAATAGGAATTAGCCAGTGCCCTTCCCTTGCTCATTGTCACCACCTCGTCCAACAGTGTGTCATTTCTCACTCCAGTCATCACACCAGGTTTCTAAGTGGTATCTAGTGTAAACTAAGTCTCAGAATGTGTTTTCCACCTGGCTAACAAAGTGGCCCTTTCAAAATACAAGCCTGCCATGTCTGCCACCCAAACCCCTCCCACGTGCAGGACTCAGTCTGAACAGTACATAACCCCCATCCTATCTGGACGTTGGCTTTCTCCACTCCATATGCGCCCCACAGAGCACCCCCAGACTCATGTGCCTTCCACTTTTCTCAGCGCGCTGTGCATCCCTCCTGCCCATGCACATTCAGGCTTAGGCTTTCTGTTCTTTCACTCACTAGTGACTTTTCATGCCTAACCCTGTCTCCTCTAGTGGGTCAGCCATGAGGTTCTTCTAGGAATTATTTGAGTAAGAAGAAATATAGAGATGACCTATTTGTTTTAGGCTAGTTCAGACTGCAAGATGATTGCTCACGTTACTCAGAAAATATGACATTTTTGAGTTTTGCTTTTAATAAAGAAATAAAGAAATTAGATTGGCTTTATAGCAAGGGCTTCTAGATCTAGAATACTACTGATGACAAGGAATTAATTATAGTGGAGTGTGGAACCAGATTAAGAGATCAAATAAAACCCTAGCTTTTATCTGTGTGTGTGTGTGTGTGTGTGCGTGTGTGTGTGTGTGTGTGTGTGTGTGTTAGAGACATCAGTGCTTCTTAATCTGATGTTACCATTGTCCAACCAGTTAGTGTCTTATTCTGCTATCTTACTGATAGAGACCAACTTATTTCTACCTTCAACCATACTTGATGGCTCTGTGTATTCATAGCTTCTAGTTACCCTGGCTTCTGGCATTCTACAGTTTCATTTTAGCTTCAGCTAATCCCTATCTATCTTTTGGCTCTGTCCTCTCTCCACTTATGTCAAATTCATTCCATATATTACAGAGCTAATCTCTCCAACATGAGATTTAATTGACAGAAATAGGTACACTTTCCCTTTCATGTGTCGTTCTTATACTAGATGTCTGTTTAATAAAATTTTCAGTGGGATTCTCTAGGGTCAAGGGCTGATTCCAGTGTCCTATTCCAGCATAATTCGGTGGCTAGCTTTCCTCAGAAGATGGCTACAGCCATTACCTATACTCAGTAAATAATAATGTTTGTCTTTGCAGAACCTAGACTAACTACTTTATTTCATAAATGAGAAATTTGAAGCCTTAAAATAGTTTTGGAATTTATAAAATATTATGTCTATTTTCTGTAATCAGTATTGTTATAACATACAAACTGTAATATTCAGAGCAATTAACCAATGTTAATTAACCAATGAAATAATATGTCTAACTCATAAATAGAAAATAGGCTATGACATAAAAAAACTCCCAGATATTTAGTCACCACATAAAAGTAAAATGAATATGCTTTTATAGAAGAATGCAACTCTGATAATTCCTTTATTTTCTATATCACTTAAAATAAGGTCAAATATAATACACATTTCCTAGTTTTTCATGGAAGCTGCATCCAGTCTAAAAAATTTTTTTTTAATTTTTTAAATGTTTTTTAAAATTTATTTTTGAGAGTCAGAGAGAGACAGCGCGAGCAGGGGAGGGTCAGAGAGAGAGGGAGACACAGAATCTGAAGCAGGCTCCAGGCTCTGAGCTGTCAGCACGGAGCCCAACACAGGGCTTGAACCAAGAACTGCGAGATCATGACCTGAGCTAAAGCCAGATGCTTAACCAACTGAGCCACCCAGGCACCCCTAAAAATTCTTGACTTTTAGATGAACAACTGGACCATTTAATACAACTTCTGATCTATTTGCATTTAAATCCACTGATTTTTCTCAATTATTTTTGCACCTTTCTTTGTCCCGTGTTTTTCTGTGATTTAAAAAAAATATCTTAACTTCTTTTAAATTAATTGAGTTATTCAGGCAAATAAAACCTGAAATCACCCCCAGGGGATGGCAGCTGCCATGACACGACCTTTCCCTGGCCCCGACCACCCAGAATTTTGAGCTAAACCTACCTACCACTCATGCCTGCGCAGATGGCGTGATCGCTGGAATGACCGACAACTACCTTCATGTCATGATAATATGAAAATCTCCCCCTGAGGAGAAACCTCAGGCTCATTGACATAACATGCAGTGTATGTGTAGGCATGTTTCCTTATGGTGCGTATAGGACCTCATGCCTGCCTCTACACACAATGACAGTTTCCTTATCTAAATACTCATCCTCACTCTCAACAAAAGGAGCCCATTCACCTACTCTGCGGGAGCCCCAGCTTTTGGATGCTATTCCCCATGATGTTTTTATTTGTTGCTAATAAAACTTTCCTTTTTGTGACAAAAAATTAACTAGTTATTTTTTTAAATTTTTTATTATTGTTTTTCCTTTATTGCCTTGCCACCTATATATTTTATTTCTGTTAACCATTTTTTTACTGGCTAATCAATAAAATACAACCAACAAACCTAACATCACAACTGAAGTGACTAAAAATCTTCATGGTCTTTCTGTCTAAAGCAAAATTTGCAAGTAATTTAACAAAACATCATATGATATTAGAATGTAGTTTTTAACCTCATCAATTTATATTACTATTCTAGACAGCCTAATTTCATTTACATCTTCCCATATGTTTACCATTTTATTTTTTTGTATCTCAGAACTTTCTCTTTCAATAAAAACAGTCTTACTTATGCTAAACTATATTCCTTAGAACTCCATTTTGAGGATCTGCTCATGGCAATCATTCTCAGTTTTTCTTAGTCTCAAATACAAGTTTCTCTTCCTCCTTAAATAGTAATCCAGCATTGGACAAACATTATTTGAATATATGTTCTCATCACTTCTGCTTAGAGTTTTATTGAAAGTCATATTCAGTATTATAGATCAGGGGTGAAAGTGAAAGGCACACAGAATGGAAAAAAGTATCACAAGTCTGCATCTCCTAAAAGGATACTGTGGAGTCCTAACCCCCTGTACCTCACAACATGTCTGTATTTGGAAGTAAGGCCATTCCGGATGTCATTGGTTAAGATGAGATCATACTGGAGGTGGGTGGGCACTTACTCCAATATGTCTGATGTCTTACAGGAAGATGGACATGTGAAGACAAACATAGAGGGAGAATACTATGCAGACAAAACAACTGGATGTGCATCTACAAGCCAAGGAAATGCTGAGGTCACCAGAGCTGGGAGAGAAGCATGGAGCAGATCCTCTCACACCCTTTCAAAGGCACAAACCCTGCTGAACACTTGAGTTTGGGCTTCAAGCCTCCAGAATGAGGATACAATACATTTTTGTTGTGTTAAGCCACCAGGTTTGAGGAACTTTGTTACAGCAGCCTCAGGAATCTAATACAAAGAGAAAAATCATGTGTCTTTATCACTTACCTAGAAAATGCTAAGAAATCTATCCAAAAAATTTCTAGAAGACATAAAGTTTAAGTAAACTAGCAGAATACGAAGTCGACTTGCAAAAGTAGTTTCCGCTTTTGTATACTTGCAATACATAATCAGAAATTAAAATTTTAAGATTCCATTTACAATAACACTCAAAATTTGTTCATTAAGCTATATGTGCAATACAGACGCTGAAACTGAAACATTGTTGAGAGACATTAATTGAACCATTAATTAATAGAGAGGTATATACCACACCATGAATTGAGAGGCTCAAGTTCTAAATCCCACAGATCAAAGTAGCCCTATCAAAATTCCAACAGGTTTGTTGTTGCTGTTTTTATAGAAACTGACAATTGGGGGTTAAAGGTATATTGAAATTCAAAGGACTTATAATAGAAAAATTTAAAAAAAAGTCAAAGGATACATAATGCTCAACTGTCAGATTTACTATAACATACTGAGAAACACAAATATGACATGATCATAAAGCTAAATGTTGTATAGGTCAATGGAACAGAATAGAGACTCCTAAAAGAGACCCCCCCATATATCTGATTTTTAACAAAAATACAAGAGCAATTCAATGTGAAAAGAGTAATCTGTCAACAAATGATACAGGCACATTTGAATAATTGTATGCAAACATATAAACCTTCTACAGAAAGGGAGAAATTATTTGCAAGGCACATATTAATAAAACAACTTCATTCCATATATAAAGAACTGTCATAAATCAGTTACATTTCCATATACTAACAGCATCAGTAAGTATGAACAGACACTTCACCAAAGAAGATACATGCAAAACAAGTAGCACAGGGGAAAACGTTAGCATCATTAGTCATTAAAACGTGCAGATGAAGTCACAACGAGGTACCTTGGCACACTTACAAGAATGGAAAAAATCTGAAAGTTATACTCTATCAAGTGATGGTGAGAATGTAGTGACTCTAACACTCATACCGTCCTGGTATGAATGCACTTTGGAAGAAAACTGGAAAGTTTATTATTAGGTTAGACATGCGTTTACCATATGACACAATGATGCCATGGCAAGGATAAAAATACAGGCCCACAGAAAGATTCATCTGTGAATGCCCAGTGCCAGTTGGTAACAGCCAGATACCCACCTATTACTGAATAGTAAAAACAAATGAATAAACAAACATAGTATGGTATATGCACACAATGATATACTAGTATCAATAAAAAGGAACAACTGAAATAAGCCAAAACATTGATTCATGTCAAAAACATTAAGTGCAGTGAGTGAAGTAGCCAGACACATACAAAAATATGTCCTGTAGGATTCTATTCATAGGCAATTCTGGAAAAGTAAAACCGCAGTAATCAAGAACTAATCGGAGGTGGGTAGGGTCTGGGAGTAGGGGGCAGTGACTGGCTAAACAAGGTTATAGGGGCAATTCTGGGAGTGTAATTATGGTGGATGATTTTTAAGACTCTACACAGATGTCAAAACTTACAAAACGACAGTATACTTAAACGTAGTGAACTTTATTTTTTTTTATTTTTTTATTTTTTTTTAAATTTTTTTTTAATGTTTTATTTTTGATACAGAGAGAGACAGAACATGAGAGGGGGAGGGGCAGAGAGAGGAGGAGACACAGAACCGAAAGCAGGCTCCAGGCTCTGAGCTAGCTGTCAGCACAGAGACCGACGTGGGGCTCGAACCCACGAATGTGAGATCTGACCTGAGCCGAAGTCGGAGGCTTAACCAACTGAGCCACCCAGGCGCCCCCGTAGTGAACTTTATAGTCCATAAATCATACCTCAGTAAAGCTGACCAAAATAATTAAAAGCAAATTTGTCATTTGTTTTTTCATTTTAAATAAATATTCATTTTCATAACTTATTTTCCCATATGTATTTTTTTCTTTCTTAATGATAGCCCTCTTAATATATAAGCTTCTAGGTGCTAAACATTTAGTCATATTCCAGAAGAAATTTCCTGGTCTTATTAGGGCAGTATAGCACAATAAATACCAACCACGTAACTGTATACACAGATATTATAAGGTCAGGTAGTGACAGGTACTAAAAAGAAAAGAGAGTAGTGTAAAGTAATAGGGCATGCCTCTTCTGATCAGATAAAGCCTGTTTGAAAAGCTAGTGTGTATATAAATGCCAGAGTAATGGACAGGTGAGTTACGTGGCCACACGGTCTGCTGGGACAGCAAATGCAGAATGTCTCAGTTAAGATGTAGGTGACATGTTCAACAAATATTTTACAAGCCGGTAAGCCTTGAGTAAAGTGAGTGAGCGTAGATACAGTAAAACAAACCACAATAGCAGAAACCCAGGGAGACAGGCAGGAATCATATCACATGGGACCTTAACAGATTTCTTTCCCTAAGTGGGATGGGAAAGCATTGTGCTCTTTTGAGCAGAAGAGTGATCGAGTCTGCTTTAAGCTATGCCCAGCGTGTCTTTTCTGAAAAGAAAGCGTGAGGTCAATTGGAAGGCTGCGGCAGTATTCAAAGTGAGAAATGATGTTGGCAGGTCTAAAACCTGCCAGAGATAGTGAAAAATAGTTAAGATTCAGGATCTATTCTGAGGGCAGCAATGACACTATTTGCTGATGCACCAGATGTGGACTATGTCAAAAAAGAAGCAACCGATATGCCTCGTGGTTTTGACCCAAGCAGCAAAGAGAAACCAAGGCCATTTTTCTATCAAATCTCTCCTCCTTTTCTTATATCTTCAAAGTCTGTCTCTCCAACAACTGTTTTATTTCAGCAGATTCACAGTTTTAAGTCCCTTCTATTCCAAAACAGCTCTGAGAACAACATGCCTGCTTTGCCCTGAATTCAGTCTCAAACGTACACTCCCCTTCCCCCTTATTGGAACTACTGAGAATATTCTAACTCAGTCATTTGGGTTTTGTTTGTTTTCAATTTTTACCTAGTCTTCACGTTAATTCCACCTCTACCATTCCTGATCACTCCTGCTAAATAAATTGTTGAAAGGAAATCTCAGTACATTTTAAGAGGCTTCTCAGTTTGAGCAGAAAGGTTTTAGAAGATTCTATTAAAAACAGCCCAAAGAAGGAAACCACAGCCTCAATAATTATGTGAAGCTCTACTAAACCTCCTCTTCTAGTCTTCAACACTTGGCTCTTGGGGTTTACTTGGGTCTTACTTTCAAGACTTTGAGTTCAGTGCTTCTACCGTGCATGTTTCACACCTCACTCAACCTCTAGGTTGAACTGTGTCTAAAAAAACTTGCTTTATTTTCATTTATAACCTCCACTTTGGCTTCACACTTGCTGAGCCATGGGACATATATGGGGGCATGTTTGATGAGAACGTGGGGTTCTACAAATGCCCAGGTAGGAGGGCACAGAAAAAAGTTCACTGAAGAGCTACCTGGAGCTAATTTCATTTCTCTTTCTCTATAAGTCAAGCAAAGCCTGTTTCTCTGCGCTAAAGACACGTCTACATGCAAGAAGCCTTGATCACTTTAATGGACTATGATCAGCAGTATTGCTTCTGGCTAGACACACAGGCTCCCCACACCCACTACAGCTCAAGTCAGATGAAACTAGAGAGCTGGGTACGTAATGATCCCATTCAATTTCCAAAGCTATTTGAATTTTCAAAACAATTTCCTTGTTAGCTTTTACTGATCAATAAATGACAAATTAAAATTTAATCCTTTAAAGAAACCAATATAACTTTTCACGCACTTATCTTCACATTCATATTAGTAAGTTTACAAATATTTACTAACATGAAGTATAATTTCTTAATAAACCAGAAGCCACATAAGGAAAACAGGAAAGAGAGAATGTCTATGCTTTACTGATATTGCCAAAGACTTCCATTTCCTGTTAGTTTCTTTAAAACAGTATTTTTAAAAGTCTTTCTTTATTCCTAAGTATATTAAATTTGTCCAAATATCCATTTGCACTGTGTTTAAAATCTTCCAGATGGCTTTTATAATCATGATTACATTCTTAGGTCATAGCTCCTAGGTCAAGAAGGCAGTGAGACACAAATTTACAGGAAAATGTAACAAATGACATAATTTAAAATACTAATTATAGGATACCATTGAGAAGTTTCTATATTCATTATTCAGGCTTGAAAATTCCATTTTAGAAGTATTTGAGTTCTTGGGGCACTTGGGTGGCTCAGTCGGTTAAGTGTCCAACTTTGGCGCAGGTCATGATTTCACAGTTTGTGGGTTCAAGTCCTGCATCCAGCTCTGTACTGACAGCTCGGAGCCTGGAGCCTGTTTTGGGTTCTGTGTTTCCCTCTCTCTCTCTTCCCCTCCTCTCCTTGTGATGTGTGTGTGTGTGTGTGTGTGTGTGTGTGTGTGTGAAAAATAAATAAACATAATTTTTTTAAAAAGAAGTGTTTGAGTTCTCAATGGGATATGCAAGTTGTCTACACTGAAGACTGGTATGAACGGTAAGAAGCTTACCAAGGAATATGTACTTGCAAGTAACTAAAGCTGAGAATTGCCAGGCAACTCTAGATTCATGGGATATAATGTTCATGGAAAGCAAACAACTAAACAAAAAGAATTATTCTTCCAAGCTCTCCATTCATTTAGCATAAACCAGTTCATGTAATGCGTGTTCTAGCTTTATAATACAACCCTACTCAAATGGTCAAAATAAAGACCATTCTTCAGGTATCCAAATGTTTATTATTCAACATTATAGTAATGTTAAAAGTGGAAATGGGTCTCTGATCACTGATTATTGACGCAGTGTGTGAGTTTGTGTATGTGTGTGAATGTTCATGTGTTTTACCTTATTTCCTCCTCGAACACTGGAATGATCTTTTAAAGGATATAAAAAGTATACGGTAACCAACTGTGATCAACCTATCCCATTCTAATTAAATCACAGTGATAAAGTGTAAGATGTTTACACTTATTCTGGTCTTCCTTTCCTTTCATGCTTTCCCACCCAATGGCTTCGATGAACCATGGGAAATATTTTGCTGTCAATGGGCATGGTTCTTACCACATGGAAGCAAACATTTTAAATGCTGTTATCTGACATAGAAGGAGTCTTTTGGCTCTGCCCCTCAACCACGAGAACACTATGCTGCAGACAGAGACGACTCTTCCCGCCTGGATTCTGAAATGCTGGAGTATGTGGATACAGCCCTCAAAGCGCACAGAGCCCGGGACAACTGTGGCTCATCTACTGTCCTCATGAACCATGAGCAACCAATAACCCTTTCAAAGCAACCCACATGTCCCTAAGTAGGTGAAGAAATGAACTGGGGCACATCCAGACAACGAAGTGGTATTCAGCACTAAAAATAAGTCAAGTATTAAGCCACGAAAAGGTATGGAGAAATCACAAATGCATATTAAGTGAAAGGAACCAATCCTCAAAAGTACATAATGTATGAATCCAACTGTAAGTCATCAGGGGAATGGGAAGTCTCTGGAGATAGTAAATGATCAGCGGTTTCCAGAGGCTAGAATGGAGGGGAGATGAAAAGATAGAACACAGAGAAGTTTTAGGACAGTTAAAATAGTTTGCATGATACCATAATTATAATACATGAATCATCCATTTGTCCAAGCCCATAAAATGTCCACCACCCATGGACACTCATGTAAACCACAGAATTTTGGCTGATTATGATGTGTATGTAGGTTCAATCATTGTAACAAATGCTCCACTTTGGTGGGGATGTTGATAATGGGAGGGAGGGGGGTATTCTGTAAACTCCTCTTAATTCTGTTATCAACTTAAAATTGCTCTTAAAACATAAGTCTTTAAAAAATTAAGCATTTGTTCTTATAAGTCCCTGAGAATTTGAGTTTGTTCGGTAGCCTAACCTTGAGAAAGAGAACTACTAACAGAATCACTGAGGGGGTAAGGGTCTCTTCTAGGCAGAGAAGGCTGTTGAGCAAATCTTGGGATTTAAAAGACTAGATTTGTTTAGGTGGAGTTTACTATATGAGACAAATGAGCAAGAGAAGGGAATTTAAAAAAAGACAAGAAATTAAGCATCTAGGTATGTTTTATAATTGTTTTGTTTATGTGGCTAAGTCAGTTGTTCTGTCTCTCTATCATCTATCTGTCTGACAACAGTCCAAACCACTTATTTTTTCCTGCATTTTTGTACAAGATTTGAAATATATATTCTCTTGTGGTGGACATGACACTGCATTTCCATTTTCAGAAAGGTACTTGATTTTTTCTCTATCAAACTTGTTTTCCTTATTTAAATAACACTGTCATTTGCTTCTGTGTCTTGGAGAAGAAAAGCTTCCAAATTTCCACTATCATGTTTTTCTTATAAAGTGATTTTCTTCTTCACTCTTCTATTGTTATCTTGCATATAAGCAGATGTGTCATAGATTCTCAGGAAAAACTATATCTAATTTTTGCTATTTTCTTTTGAACTTATTTTATCTGTGTTGCTTTTAGCTCATGTGAAGAGACCAATTCTCCAGTGGGAGAAAACATTAATTTAAGAAGTTATTGATTTTTACTTATAATAATATACATATTTGAAAAATTTAAAAATACAGGAATAGAGTGTGAATAAATGTCCCACCATTCCCTTTATCCTAATTCCTCTTGCCTATGAAAGGCCATTGTCATAGGTGAAAACAAGATCCCATTCTACGTATTTATTTAGTCACGATTTCTGTTTTCCCTTCAACAATATATTACGGACTACTCTATTATTTTATTCTACAACATGGATGGTTAGTACCCTCTTTAAAATGTTTACAAATTTACATAGATTTTGCTGGTTTCTACAAATGTAGTTGCAATACGTATCTTGGTACATGTTTTATTGTTTTGTGCATTAATTGATACATTAATAAACGTGTAACTGAGTTAAAACATATATATAGTCCTCCCCAAAGGTTTAGGTAGTATATAATTTTATTTTCAATGTTTAATCTCTACTTGAGACTCTACCCTCACAAACATAAGGTTTTACAAATCTATGAAAACATGCCTTCCAGTAGGTAGGCAACATGTGCTATCTTATCTTTAGACTGATTTGTTGTTTGGGGTTACTGGTGACATTATCCTGCTGATAAGCTCTTTGCATATCTTCTATGAATTCTCTGTTCATATTTCCTGGTTTCAATTTTGGGATATTTGAATGTGGATCTTTCACTTGTAAGGCTCATTTTTATATTAGAAATACCAGCTTTTTCTCTGGTACACATGGGGGTAACTGTTTTTGTCTAGTACAATTTTGCTTTAGTTCATTTATAAATACAGTCATTTATAAAGTAGTCTTGTGTCTCTACTCAATATATTTTACATATAATGTATGTGGTGTATTTTCCCATGGACATTGGTATATATTTACTGGCTGACTTGAAAAAAAAAGACAAGGTATGTCATGGGAGGGATAAGAATGTCATAATGGTGGGGCACCCGGGTGGCTCAATTGATTAAACATCTGACTCTTGATTTTGGTTTGGGTCACAATCTCATGGTTTGTAAGAGCCAGGCTGCCAGTGAAGGGCCTACTTGGGATTCTCTCTCCTTTCCTCCCCTCTCTCCTCCCCTCTTCTCTGTCTCTGTCTCTGTCTCTGTCTCTGTCTCTGTCTCTCTCTCTCCCTCTCTGTCATTCCCCTGGTCTTGTTCTCTCCCTCACTCTCTCTAAAAGTAAATAAATAAATATTTTACAAAGAAGAATACTATCCTTGTAGGAAGACAAACATACCTTGCATCTCAACTTTGCTGCAAGTAACCCATGTGACCTAAATTATATTTTCTGAGCCTCATTTTATCAGTGTAAAATTGGAAAGAGTAATACCTCTTTATTTAAGTTGCTGTGAAAAGTATTTTATACAACAAAATGAGGTGCAATAATATGCTTTCTTTGTGGGTATAAATGTTTGTTTTAAAATGATCAACTTTCTGTAAGTTTTTTCCCACTTGGGTGCAATGCCTTAATATATTTACATTTCTGCATAACCAAGTAACTTTAAAACAGGTCTCTTATTAGGCAATAACAGGATTTTGATAAAAGGGAATGGAATAGCTTCTAATTAGCTTTAAACTGCAAATCTTAGAAAAGAAAAACACCTCTAGTATAAAACTCTTTTAAATACTACTATGATGTTTGCCTTTCTCTGGCTGATTTATTTCACTTAGCATAATGTCATATGATTACACTCTTATGTGGAATTTGACAAACAAAATAAATGATCATTGGGAAGAGAGAGAGAGAGAGAGAGAGAGAGAGAGAGACAGAGACAGAGAGACAGAGATACCTACCAAGAAACAAACTCTTAACTATAGAAAGCAAACTGATGGTTACCAGAGGGGAGGTGGGCAGGGTGATGGGGGAGCCATGTGATGGGGATTAAGAAGGGCACTTGTGACGGGCACCGGGTGGGTGTATGTAAATGTTGAATCACTAAATTGTACACCTAAAACTAAAATCACACTGTACATTAACTAACTAGAATTTAAATTAAAACTTTAAGAAAACCCTAATAGGATAATGTACTTTTAACTTCAAAAGTACTTTGTCAAAAAAGTAGCATAGTTAGTTCAGCAAAACGTTAAGACTTATTGCCCAATGGGGAGTATTAGTAGAAATGAAAAGTAGCTTTTGTCTAATATCAGATCTTGTGACTGGTGGGAGTAGAGGGTTAAGACGGGTCCTGAAGGCACATCTAGGCTCGACAGGGAGCAGGACTGTGGTCACTTGATGCCGTGGAAGGTAGAGGGTTTGGCAGTTTTACTGCTGCGGACTTGCTGCTCAGGACCACAGTCAACACCAACTGTGACCCTGTGTTTGATACATCACCATCTGAATTGCCCCCACCACACACACACACACACACACACGCACGCACGCACACACAGCAAGCCTTTTATAATTTCTCAGTTTGATCACAAGTGTCCCCTGGTGAATATACACGCGTCGTCAGCTTTGTCCCCTTGCTAATATATTTGCTCTGTTTTCAGTCACATGCATGTTCTCTGTCTCATCGTATTTCATTTCAAAAGTCTAAGCCAGCCTAATTTTAACCCGGTAGGAAAACCCATAAAAGAACAGAGAATATACATGATTAAAAAAAAAAAAAAGAAACTAGTCCAATATGTACCAGCCTACATGATCCCAGTTCCTTCTACAAGAAGATAACTGTACGTAATTTAAAAAGGAGTTTAATGAATCAACCCGCCAAAATAGTAACAGAAATCTAGTTTAAAACGAGAAGACACATTTTTGACAATCGAGACAACTAAAAACCTATGTTCCTAAATTCTACTCCATGACACCAAACAACCGAAGTTCCTTTCTGAAGGTATGAGTCAGAAAACAACGCATCCACAGTTTTTCAGAACATGAACAAAACGTATCTGTGTTAATGGAACATAGAGGGAGCTGTTGGCAAAGGTATAGTAAACCAATCACAAAATATACAGTGAAACTTTCCAATGAAATGAAATATTTGGAAACCTTATTTCTAAGACACGAATTGATAGCTAAAGTATGTGATAAATTATGATTGAAGTCAGTATTTTTGGAAGAAAATTGTGATAGGAATTATCTTTTGTTTCCTTTAATAAAAATTTTCATGAAAAAATGGGACTTTTGCTATCCAAAACGAAAGTCTTCAAAAAGATGGAGAGGAATGTAACATATTTTGTTACTTTCACTTTACATTGTATCCACTGTAATGATTCTGGGATTTACTTAGATGGCAAACTGCCTCCTTCCTCAAATTTAAATTGTAAATTTATTGGAAAAAAATGTAAATTAGTCTCAAGGCATTTACTTCTATAATCACTTCATTTTAGTTGAAAGTTATAATTTAATATTTTAGGTGATATAATACAGGCAAACCATATTTGGTAAGGTAGGTATCGCGGTGATTCATGACAACATAATTGTCCCCAAAATTCATTACACATATAAAACAAAGAAACATTTGGCTGATGACAGGTACTGAAGACAAACAACATACTAAAGTAATTGAACATATAATCTGAATTTGCACCACCTGGTTAGTTGTGAATTAAATCGACATGAATAATAGTGTTTCCTATGAATATGCACTGTCAATTAGTATTTGAATGTTGGTTTTAAAGTGGATTAACATTGTTAAAACATGATTAGAGGAGACAATTTCGGTGACTCAAACAAACTTTATTTAACACTTCATGAAGCCGACAGTCTCCATTCAGAGAACTGCAGAATAGGGTAGAAGACAGGGAGCTTTCACAGGATAAAGAATAAAATACACCGAAGAGAAAAGCAGAACACACCTGACTGGCTGGGGCCACAAGTCAACCTTGTCTGGGGTAAGAAGGACCAGGGTTGGCTTGGCATTCGGGGATTGGCTGCTGCTTATATTGTATGTTTGCTCAAGTAGAGCATTTGCACTGACACAGAAGTTTCTAAATCATGTTTGTGATGTGGCATCTCAGACAGGGACAGCTCCGTCGTAGGTCTAGAACGTTATTTTAACAGTCCCCCACTTCTGATCATTCTTGACAATTCAAGAGGTTTGATCAAAATGTTGCTCTTAGTGTGACTGTCAGTAACCACTGCCTCTTCGAGTCTCAGTTTACTGTTCTCAAAAGAAAACGTCAGACTTGTATTATTGGACCTTGCTACGTTCTTTTCCCTTTTGTCACTCTCGTTGAAGAAAGACCATCCGTTGGTTGGTTAATGGATGTTCCCATGCATTTAAAACATTTGAGAGAATGCAGCGTATCAGGGAGACAGCCGTGATTATCAGCAACAAAACAAGGCCTGTGGTTTCCAGAGTGCTCCTAAATCAGGGTCCCCATAACCAAACAAACTACCTAGAATCCAGTAAACTCAAGAAATAACCGCAAAGAGTGGGATGCTGCTTAATCCAGTGTCCTGTTTATGTATTTCATACAACTTTGGTTCCACTTCCCCAGAAATGTTTATCCAGTCAGTTTATTCCAGAGAAAATGAGACACTGGAAATCAGGGAGAAGTCTGTGATAGGCAGAAGGAACTACCAATTACGAGCCTCATAACAAATCCAACAGTCAGGTAGAGAAGGAATCACTCTGTCTCTGCAATGGTCCAAGATACATGAACAATGGCATTATCTCTTTAGGCCAAGGCAAGGAAAAAGGTGGACAATGAATCGTAAAGATCTTTATGGTATAAGAATTAGGAAAAAGATGGACAGAGAGGGAAGGAGGAATGGAAAAAAAAAAACATTTTTGATACAACATCTTGGGAGGAAGCAGTCTACCTCAGTGTTGACTACTTCTCTTCCTAGTCATCTGATTTTGAGGACCAGATGTCAGATGAAGTATTTAGTTGTGAAATATGCACCCAAGGTTCAACATCTTGTAATGTGACAGGAGTGTCAATGGTCAAGATTTCTTGGTAAGATCCATTCCAAAAATCTCACTTTTGCAGAAGCATCAGTATAGAACAGTAACTGTCTATGTATGACAAAAGACTTAAAAATGCCCATTGCTAAAGATCTTGTAAGAGTTCATTATAGTGAAATTGGCAAGGGAATTTGGTTATTTCTGTGACATAAAGCATTTTAAGATAATAATTGGAATTGTGACTTGTAACATTACACCAGGATATGTCAAAAGACTGCATATAATTTCTGGAACGCTTCTATTAATAACATATTCTCATACAGATATAAGCTACAGAACACTTAGTATCACTTCTGATTTGACAATGCTTCCCAAGTAATTTAACATGCCGACTAAGCCCAATGGGCTTAACAGTTTTATTTTTATAAGAAGAGAGAACAAATATTTTGAGATCTTCCAGAGACTGTCTGAAAAATCCCAAAGTTTGCTCAAAGTAAAAAGACTTCACTCAGAAGTTGATTTTTGGTAAGTAAAAAAAAAAAATCCATTTAACCAAAGTGACAAAGACTCCAATAGCAAATACAGAAAGTTACATGGTTAAAAACAAAACAAACAAGCAAAAATTTATCTCTTTCATTATTGAGAAGGCGAAGTTTTGTTAGGTAATCAAAGTTATAATAAAGATGACCCAAAGCACAGCAAATTACTTTGGTGAGACACAAAATTTTTGCTTTATAGGCAAATTACTTAAAAGAGTAAGAAAATCCTTTGTTTATAATTTCTTATTAAAAAGAGACCAATACTCTAAAAATAAGTTGTTATTTTAACAAAGAAAACCCAAAACCTAATTTTGTATGGGTGGACTTTTTGATATTAGAACTCATGAAAAAATAAAATAAATCCATTCCAACCTTAGGCAGAGTGACCACATATAAAATTCCTCTCTCAAGACTCATTTAACATAAACATTCTACATTTTTAATGTCCATTTATATTTTATCCACTCTGTTTCATTTTTCTATTTCTGAAACCATTGTTGTTTTGCTTTACGACAAACTTACTCTCTTTTTCCCTTAACAAAACATCTCTGTACCTCACATCTTTTCTTACCAAAAACACATGCTACTTTCCACAGAAATATTTCTTTTATTGTTTTTTAGTAATTTTAATTACACATATTAATTAGAATTTTTAACCTTTAGAATACTTTAATTCCTATTGAAGTCAAAAGAGGAAACAATTGTGTACTGGCCAACTTATAAATAACTCTCATAATTTCTAGAAGTATATTTATAGTAAAATTTTTAGTGTGGCACAAAACATGTATACTAATAGATACAAATATCTTTACTTCTGTAGAAAAAATCAAAAGTATATAAACTTATATTCAGTAATTAATGTTTCATTTTTAATCTTATCTGGGAATAATCTAGTCAATGAATATCCATCATTTAACATTATCTATCTCTTGATCAATCGATCTATCATCTATCTATTCAAAAAACAGAGAACTTGTGGATCCAAGAGCCGTATGCAAGAGAGTAGAGCTCAAATCAGAAAATGACTTACCCAGGGATTCTGGTAATGGGAGGAACAGTGAACTAAAGTTTTCAGCAAGTGCCTCAATGGGTTCATCTCCTTGTCCTGTAGGCCATTAGCAGTTAGCTTCGGACCCCATCCTCACTGCCAAAAACTGTTGAAATATAATCAGAGGAGACAAGTTAGTTATGAAAAGCTTGTTTAACACTTCACGATATTATAAATCTTAATTTATAGAACTGTAAAATGGATGGAAGCAAGAAGCTTTTATAGGATAAAGACTAAAGAACAAGGAAGAGAAAAGCAGAAAATATCTGATTGACTAGGGCCACACGGTCAACCTTGTTTGGGGTGAGAAGCCCCAAAACTGGATTGGCACTTGGTACTGGATGACTGAATTTACGGGGCTTCTGGTTAAGCAGCGTATTTACAGCACCCAGAAGTCATTTGTTTCAATGTCCTGATGTGCCACCCTGGGCAGGAGCTGTTTCATCTTGGATCTAGAAAGTCATTTCAATACCAGATAGCCATTTTCAATAGTTTCTTGTTTAACTCTTGCGGTTTTTTGTGTTGTTCTCTTTGTTTTTTGTGTTATCAAATTCATAACTGTAGTTTTACTTTCTCCTATTGTTAAAACTAAATTTTATATACTATTTTGGTTTCTTAAAATATGTCCATACCAGTCTCGTTCATAGAGATGTTCATCAATCTTTAAGCTGCTTACTACTCTGTAATATGCCTTTGTATTAATTCAGTTTCTTATAGTTGAATAGTGAGGTTATTTCCTATACATTTTTACTATAAAATTACTTCAATAAAAAATTTTGTGCATATAGAGTTTTGTATTAGTGAATGTTTTTTCTCCCATGGAAACGGCTAGAAATTGTATTGTTGACTGTAAATGTGTAAGCAGTTTTGTTATTACTGCAAAATTTCCCTCCTTAATGTTATAAAATTTTATATTCCATCAAAGTTATAGGAGAGTGATCATTTGTTCACAAATTTACTTTTCTTTCTTTAAATCATTTATTATAATAGGAGAGAGTCTGGAATTTGGTAGCTATTAAAAAATCTGGTTCTCATTCTTAAAACTTTCAGAATTTACTTTTAAGCCTTCTCCAACAACATGAAAAGAAAATTTTATATTATGTTTCATTTAAAGATTTTTAGAACTGTATTAGAAAGAGAATAAGTGAACTTCTTAGAAGCACATTTTAAAACATTTCTTTAACTATCAGACAATTTTTAAAAACCATCTACCAATGGGTATTTTCTCCCACTACATAGGAATTCAGTAAATAAAAAAAAAAAAAAGACCTTGGTATTATGGTATACAAATCACTGTATCTTTGATCACACACATAAAGAGATAGTAATAATCATGATATGTTTGTAGAACCAGAATTTGAATATAAACTTGAAAATGAGAAAAAAGAACTGACCATAAGCACACAACAGCCATCCTAAGGCTTTTATTGGCAATGACCAAGGAGACACATGTCCCAAGATACTGCGTAAATAATTCATTACTCATCGCATGCTGAATGATGAGGAGGAAACAGAGTGCGCATCGAGGGATGCTAACAGAGGATGTTAGGCTGTCTGATGCAGCACTAAATTCCAAAGTAAACTTAGCAACCTGTTAAGCAGGTGCCTTCAAACTTCCTTAATGTCTGTGAAATGAGGGCTGCACACATTTTTGACATCCATCTCTTTGAGCAGTTTCATCTACACTTCTCAGTTGTTCTATTGAATTATAACAGGAACACCAAGATCATTAATAATGATATCCCAGCTGTTGACAGCCTGCCATGATTTAACCGATACTTATAACATTATGAGCTTGCTGGAGTGGTCACAGACAAACACAAACTATTTCTCAGAGTGCATGGGATAGGTGTTTTATTAGAAAACTGTTTCAACAACTAGCTCATATTTTATTACATTCATTTTCTAGTTTTTCTAGTATTTTATGGTTGAAATAACTCTAGGTCCAAGATGGAGCCCAGGCCTGTCCAGGGGTGTCACACCGGCAAACGGAAACTCAGGTAACTTTCGTGTCCTTGTAAATGCTCCCCTGGAACAGAAGCAGTGAATCCTGCCATAACTCCGGGCCTTCGCCCCCTAACAAGGCTGGCTGTGTGGCCCCAGCCAATTGTATATTTTCCATTTTCTCCTTCCACTCTCTATTCTTTATCCTATAAGAGGTGATTTTGTTGTTTTCTGCTTGTTTGTTCTGTCTTCTATTCCATTCTTCTCTAAATGGAGAAGGTCTGCTTCATGAAGTGTTAAGTAAAGTTTGTTTGTGTCACCTACATTGTCTACTTAATTATTTTAACAGTGGAGTGGAGGGAGTTAAGGACAGAAGAAGATGGGAACAGGTACATCACTTCTCTCAGTAAACAAGTAAATCTTTCCACATTATATGATGTTGGCTTCTGAACCAGGTTTTATATACGAATATCTAAAATTAAGTAAAAAAATGAAATGAAAATGCAAACCACAGATATGAATACAAACAAAAATGAAAGAACAATGCTTTATATAAAATGTCATATAACCACACAGGAAAAACTATAATTTTTGAGCACAGTGTACTAATTGTATATACTTAGTAGAATATATTATAAGAAAAAAATAACTGAACTAAAATGTTGAATTCCCTTTAGTAGGGTTATTGTTAATAGTGCTACTGAACATGCTCTAGTAATTCTGTACTTTTGTATTAATTTTAGAATTGAGAAAATGAGTACATACATTTCAAGACAGGATTGTCACTGTGGATAAAGGTAAAAGTATGGAAGAAAGGAGTAGATAAGAAGAAAACTCTACTGCAGGATTTGAGCTGGAAGTCTCCATATCATCTTATGGATACATCCCCTAATCGCTCAGTTAAATTGCCTCAACATAGAACACTTTAGGTACAACAGGCACAATGCATTTTTCAGACCTTGGTTTCTAAATAGCATTCTCTACTTAAGGAACCAGAGCTCCGTGGACAAATGGCTGAGAGAGCACAGGTTGAGCCTGTAGAGTCTAGTTGTGCAAGAAAGGAAATGAGGAGGTGGGTAGGAAGGAATACATTAATTGGACATATCCGCAGGAAAAACTCTCACTGGCCAAATTTAGACAATAAAAAGCACTGAGAAGAAATCTTATAATGAATTAAAATATTCTGAATATAAAAAAATCTGTAAATCCATGGCAATATTCAGAAAAATGAAAGAAATTGAAAAGGGAAAAAGAAGAAGAAAGCCAGATGGAGAGACAAAGCTCTTCTCGATATTAAAATGTTAGTGTTGCATGTAGAAGGAATATAGGTAAAACTAAACAGGACCCTCTTTTGCAACCATGAGTATACTGATTTAGGAAAGGGCCATAAAAAGATACTGAACTTTTGGGGTAAACGATGATTAAGGGACAAAATATTCACATCGTCTCCATGAATTGCTACATTAACTATTTTTATAAGTTTATTTTATTTTTGAGAGCGAGAGGGAGAGAGAGAGAGCTAGCACAGGGGAAGTATAGAGAGAGAATCCTAATCAGGTCCTGCGTGAGTCCAATGCAGGGCTCGAACTCACGAATCATGAGGTCATCACCTGCACCAAAATCAAGAGTTGGCCACTTAACAGACTGAGCAACCCTGGTGCCCCAAATATTTGTTAATAACAAAGACAAATGAGAACTATTCACATGAGGATTCTGGCAGTTAACATATTAGTTATTTGGACAGACTGTCTGGTGAGAACCAACAGAAAATATATAGTGTCACTGATACAATAATTGCCCCCAGATGTCCAGTAAGTCTAATCATAAGAAAATCATTAACAAATCTAGATTATGAAATAGCAGGACGATGACTACACTCATTGGTTAATGTATTCATCCCGCAGTTATTTACTAAACACCCATGATGTGCCCATCATTCGACTAGACAGACAGCTTACAGAAAGGACATAAATCTTCTCAGCACTTATCACTTTGCTTCAAACTAGTGGGCAGGGTAGAAGGTTGGTAAGAATCATCTTTAGATCATGTGCTCACAGAAGGTCCCTCTAGTAAAATACTATTTGAGTAGGATCCAAGAAATTTGACTGGGGCCACGTGTCCCATGTTGGGAACATACTTGGTCTAAAGAGTAACGAGCAAGTTGGCATAACTGAGTGGGTTAAGGAAGGAGGAAAGTGGTAAAGCATGAGGTTGCCAGGAACCATTTTACATAAGATGATCTATTTAAAACACAGCAATGTATCTGGACTTTCTTCTAAGTATAATGGAAAACTATTGGGAAGAAACATGCCTGCCCATAAGACGTGTATATCTGGTAGATAAAGATATATACTTGCTAATGTTTATCTTACTTATTGAGAAGAGAAAATTAAGATAAAGTTTACATCTCTTGAAGCATTTATTTTATGTAGATTTATGGAAAGCACCTCAAGAGTCAACTCTTTGGCTCTTATACAATTATTACTAAAGAACTACAGAAGAGTATGAAGAACTCTTCAATAGGACCATTGTCTCAGAACACAGAAGGAAGCTTGGGAGAGTTTTTAGAATAATATATTGTTTGAAACTGATCTCAATCCTCTTAGGAAGTCCCTTGATGATTCATCTTATCACTTACACATATTTTATCCGAAATTGTTGGAAATTTCAGCTGTGTCATTGTTCTATCAGTCCAATTTAAGGTATTAAAAAGCCTCCAAATTATGTCACAGTGGACAAACAGTATAAGACAGTCTTCTATGAAATGTAATAAACAGCCACTATGGTTTCAAGGGAAGAGTCGAAGGGGCAGGTCTTCCCAAGGCCACATTCTACCAAGCGCCTCATTTGCTAGCGCAGGCGATTTGGAAGCTACTGGCAGGGGAGGAATTCAAAAACCTTTGAAAATGCTTAATTTCATTTTCAATTTAAGTAGCCGGAGCTTACTCAAAGACATAGTCCCTAGAGTGAAATTCTGCAGCTGAGAAATTCTTTCAAATCTCTCCCATTCTGCTGCTAACATTCCTTAAAGCAAGAAATAGGCAGTTTGGTTCAGTTCTTGTTTTAGTCACATCCGAGGGAAGAAAATCCCACTGTTGCTCCCTCCTGTCTGACTGTACTAATGTCTCGATCACCATTCTTAATGGTGCTCTACAAACCAGATGAACGTGCCCGTCCATTTATGAGTTTTTCTAATGACTCATAATTGCCCTTGGTCCCCTTGTGGAGTTTTGCTGAAGTCAGTGGGAACTACACCACTGGGTCAAGGTGAGATATTTGGCCCCATGAGTTTACTCCAGATTTAAGCTCTTTGAAAGAGAACAAGAAAAAGACAGAAGAATAAGAAAAAAAAATGGATGAAATGCTTCAGATGAAAACTAGAAGCAAATGAGAGATACCACATGGAGGCATAATGGAATACCAGAACATATTTGTGAAGATACAGATAACGTAATAAATGTAGTCACATTTTAAAGTAAGACTGGTGTTCAACTAGAACCAAATCAGGAAGAAATAGAAAATTTTAATACACCAATAAGCAGAAAAGAAATTGAATCTGTCATCAAAAAACTCCCAAAAAACAAAAATCCAGGACCAGAGGGCTTCACAGGTGAATTCTACTGAACATTTAAAGAAGAGTTAATACCAATTTTTCTCAAACTATTCTAAAGAATAGAAGAGAAAGGAAAGCTTCCAAATTCATTCTTTGAGGCCTGCATACTCTGGTAACAAAGCCAGATAAAAATATAACCAAAAAGAGATAAAGGCCAATATCTTTGAACACAGATGCAAAAATTCTCAACAAAATACTAGCAAACCAAAATCAAAAATACATCAAAAAATTCACCAAGAACAAGTGGAATTCATTTGTAGGATGCAGAAGGTGGTTCAATATTCACAAATCAATCGATGTGATATATCACATCAACAAGAGAAAGGAAAAAACAAACATATGGTCATTTCAATAGATGCAAAAAAGCATCTGACAAGGTACAACGTCCATTCCTAATAAAAACCCTCAACAAAGTAGGTTTAGAGGGAATATAAAGGCCCTTATTAAACCTCTCCTGTTAACATACTCAATGGAAAAAAAAATAAGAGATTTTTTCCAAAGGTCAAGAACAAGACAAGGATGTTCACTATCACCACTGTTATTTAACATAGTACTGTAAGTCCTACCCACTGCAATCAAAGAACAAAACGAAATACAAGATATCCAAACTGGTAAGAAAGAAGGAAAATTTTCACTATGTGTAGATGACATGATACTCTACATGGAAAACCCAAAACACTCCACAAAAATCTACTAGAACTGAGATATGAATATAGTAAAGTTGCAGAATACAAAATCAATACACAGACATCTGTTGCATTTCTTCACAAAAATAATGAAGCAGCAGGCAGAGAAATTAAGAAAACAATCCCAGTTACAATTAAACTAAAAAAAAAAACCAAGAAACTGAAGAGGTGAAAGACCTATACCCTGAGAACTATAAAATACTGATGAAAGAAACTGAAGATAACACAAAGGTATGGAAAGACATTCCATGCTCATGGGTTAGAGGAACAAATACTGTGAAAACATTTTTAGTGTCCAAAGCAATGTACACATTGAATGCGACCCTCATCAAAACACTAACAGCATTTTTCACAGAACTATAACAAACAATCCTAAAATTGTATGGAATCATAAAAGACTCCAAATAGCCAAAACAATCTAGAAAAGAAAAACAAAACTGGAGATTCCACAATTCCAGCCTTCAAGTTATACTACAAAGCTGCAGGAATTAAAACAAGTATGGTACTGGCACAAAAATAGACACACAGATTAATGTAGCAGAAATAAACCCCAAATATATGGCGAATTAATTCTCAATGAAGGAGGCAAGAATATGCAATGGGGAAAAGATAGTCTCTTTAGCAAATGGTGTTGGGAAAACTGGAGAGCTACATGCAAAAGAATGAAACTGGATCATTTTTCTATGCTATTCACAAACATAAACTCAAAATGGATTCAAGACCTAAACGTGAGACCTGAAACCACAAAAGTTCTAGATGAGGGCATAGGAACCAATTTCTCTGACACTGGCCATAGGAACATTTTTCTAGATATGTCTCCTGAGGCCAGGGAAATAAAAGCAAAATAAAAACTATTGGGACTACATCAACATAAGTAGTTTCTGCACAGCAAAGTAAATGATCTGCAAAAGTAAAAGGCAGCCTCTGGAATGGGAGAAGATATCTGCAAATGACAAATCCAATAATGGGTTAGTGTCTAAAACTTATAAAGAACTGATACAATGCAACACCCAAGAAACAAGTCATCTATAAAGTGGGCAGAAGCCATGAACAGATATTTCTCCAAAGAAGACATTGGAATTGCCAGAAGATGCATGAAGAGCTGCTCAGCATATCTCATTATCAAGGAAATGCAAATCAAAAGTACAATGAGATATCACCTGATACTTGCCGGAAAGGCTGAAATCAGCAACACAAGAAACAAAATGTGTTGGTGAGAATGTGGAGGAAAAGGACCTTCCCGCAGTGCTGGCGGGAATGCAAACTGGTGCAGCTCCTGCGGAAAACAGAACAGAGGTTCCCCAAAAGGTTAAAATTAGAACTAGTCTATGAACCAGCATTCATACCACTGGTATTTACCCTCAAAATACCAAAAAATAATACAAAGGATAAATGCACCCCTATCTTTAATTGAGAGCAGCATTATTTCTATTAGCTAAATCATGGAAGCAACTCCCGTGTCTACTGATTGATGAATGGATAAAGAAGATAGCTTATACATATATGTATATATATCACACATACATATACATCACATACACATACAATAGAATATTACTCAGCCATTAAAATGAATAAAATCTTGCCATTTCAACATGGATGGAGCTAAAGAGTATAATGCTAAGTGATATCAGTCAGAGAGAAAAAAATGCCACGTAATTTCATTCACATGTGGAATTTAAGAAACAAAACAAATGAGCAATGAAAAAGAAAAAGAGAGAGAAACCAAGAAACATACTCTTAACTACAGGGAACAAATGGGAGGTAGGTGGAAGGAGGGAGGAAACAGGTGAAGAGGATCAAACGCACACGTACTGTGATGACTAGTGAGTAGTGTGTAGAATTGTTTAGTCACTGTTTGTAAATCTGAAACTAATATGACACTGTATGTTAACAACACTGGAGCTAAAACAAAACAACAAAACTCATAAAAAATTTAAATTAATAAAATAAAATGCTGGTGTAGAATCACAAACATCATTATGGCCTAAAGCAGGTCCCTCAAGACATAAAATTTAACATGTAAGTTTATGATTTAGAGTAAATTTAGTATCAGACTTTAGGTGTAGTCAGATATATATTTTTTTAATTTTTCTTATGTTTTTATTTTTGAGAGAAAGACAGACAGACAGAGAGTGGGAGCTGGGGAGGGGCAGACACACACACACACACACACACACAGAGTCCAAAGCAGGCTCCAGGCTCTGATGTATCAGCACAGAGCCCAATGCGGGGCTCAAACCCATGAACCGCAAGCCCATGACCTGAGCCGAAGTCAGACGCTCAACCACTGAGCCACCCAGGCGCACCCCAGATGTTATATTTTTAAAGTTGTCATCAAGATCTTATCTCAGATACAGAGAACAATAGATAACATTTGAGGTTTTTCCTGATATTTTTCATTAATCAAATTTCCAACTAACCAGAGAAAGTTCTGAGCTTTTCTTATATCTGTATAAATGAGTAAGATTTTCTGATACATATTTATCTTCCTATAAAGATAAATAACAATTTACATACTAGCCTCGATATTTTGAGTTTATCTTGATTGCTGTGAGTGTTTCGGTAGCTTTCTTACAACTCTTGAGTTAAACATATGTGTAAAGCATTCTTAATTCTCTGGTTAGCACCTTTTTAAAATGAAGGCTGTTTCCTCATTTGTGAAGTGTGAGTTCTGCATAATGCCTTGGTTCAATGAAATTACAATCATCTTGACAGTACAAAATCTTCAGGAAGAAAACTATGCTATAGAAAATATCAACCATTACTGAATTTAGACTGTGGGTGGAGGCTCCTACAGAGAGTGGCTCAGCTGGCTGAGCGTCCGACTTCTGCTCGGGTCATGACCTCACGCTTCATGAGTTCAAGCTCTGCATCGGGCTCTCACTGCTGTCAGTGCAGAGCCTGCTTCAGATCTGCATTCCTCTCTCTCTCTGCCTCTCCTCTGCTCATGCTTTCTCTCTCAAAAATGAATAAACAGTTTTTTAAAAGGACAGAGAATTGATCACCAAGAAACAAATATGCCAGTAAGCAAACAAACAAACAAAAAATAACAACTGTTGCCTGCATCTTACTCCACCATAAAATTGAAAAGTAGAAGCATGATTTTCATATGAAACTAGATAACAGGATGTTGCAGGTGTCACACACCTCCACCATCCAGTCTATACATGTGTGGTTCATGCCCCCGGAGGTTTTATCCATAACTCATTTCATTCCCAATCAAATTTTCGTGACTGAACATACACATCCTTGATCTCCAATAGGCCTTAAAGTGCATCACAGACTACACTTTATACCAGCCAGCCTTAAACCTGTTCAAGGGAGTGCGGCTCTGTAGGCGCAGACAGGGGTCCCTGTTCATTTGTTGTTGTTGTTGTTGTTGTTGAATACTTTTTTGTAATAGTTTATTTTCAAATTGGTTTCCATCATACACCCAGTGCTTCTCCCCACAAGTGCCCCCCACCATGACCATCATTCCCTTCCTTCCCTCCCCCTCCCCCTTCCGTCCATGGTTTGTTTTCAGTATTCAGTAGTCTCCCTTGATCTGTGTCCCTCACTCTCCCCTGCTCTCTTTCCCCCTTCCTCTCCCCGTGGTCCCCTGCCAGGTCTCTCCTGTTAGACCTATAAATGCAACCATATGGTATCTATTCTTCTCTGCCTGACTTATTTCGCTTCATGTCACACTCGAGGTCCATCCACTTTGCTACAAATGGCCAGATTTCATTCTTCCTCATTGCCATGTAGTACTCCATTGTGTATATATACCACATCTTCTTGATTCATATTCAAAAGCGGTTCCCCCACCACTTCATAGTGCGCCTAAAATGCCACATTAGAATTCATTCCTTGCAGGCAGAAATATTTTCACTCTCCAAAGAATTCTCAATTAAAATGCAGATATGGCTAGGAGATTAAACACCTAAGGTTAATTTCTCAAAAGCAACAAATATTTGGGAGACGAAGAGCAAGATATGAAAAGGATGAAATAAAAATTATGGCATACAGTAATAAATGGGCTGCTAAGGCACAGGAGAAGGGAGAGGGTATTGAAGGGAGGACCGAAGAATCCCAAAGACATACTTAACTTCATAAAACAACAATGAAGTGGAGAAAGAACTGAACTACAGGAGGAATTCATTAATTGTTTCAAATTACTATCTTAGAGCAGTGTTTGCACAAAAGGTTTTTCTCAGAAAATCCATTCATGAGATCAATTAGGGGGAAAAAAGGTTTGTACAAGTAGATTTGAGAAACCCTCACATTATATCTCCTTCCATTAGCTTCATGATGGATATTTTTATGTTAAGGGTTCTGAGGAGTTTACAGAAAAAAACTGCCTATCTGTAACTCAGCTTTCCTAAATTTACATACCACTGATTTTTTCTTCAACTGGTGGATATTCAGAAAAAGAACACCATGCAAATACCAATATCATCGTGATAAGCATCTGAAGTATACTGGGAACTCACTTGCCTGGGAATTGAAAAGACTACATTTCAGTTCTGGTTTTACCAGGACATCTAAGCATTACAGATTCTCTGTCAATTAATGGGAAAATACATTTTTCTACGGACTGCTCTCACATGATTAAGGGCTCAGGGAAGTACTTAATAAACTAGAAAGTGTAGAGGTATTACTTTGACTTTACTTCTTCATACTGGGTACCACCAATTCCAAAGGCAATCAGAATGCCAGAGAGCGCAAGCAACAGACCCTGGTGGGGATGAAATTCCAAATGAAACAGTTTCTACCAAACCAAATTCATGAATCAAAATAAATTAATTCAGTGAGCATAACACCTGGCTAAGAGAAAACTTCTTTCTTGGTCATCTTACTATAACAATGGTGGTTCATTAGTCCTGAAGGGATAAATTTATGACAGACTTACTTGATAGATATCAATGATATGTTGTCCCTAAGTAGAAAAATTTTTAAGAATTGTTTTCATTTCATATGTCACCTAATAAGGCAGGTAAGAAATTAATAACATTTTTAAGTGAAAGCTGGAATAGGCAGGTGGATTGGAGTCCATACTGCATTGATAGTCTAAGAGATTTTGAATGTCAATTTCCATCTAATTTAATAATGTGACATTGTTTGAAATTGGGGAATCAGAAAGAAAGCAGGAAGTAAGAGCTTTTCTTATGGAATGGAAGGAATTCCTGAGGGCAAGGTAACAAGTGTCCTATGAGAGATTTACAGAGGTGTGTGACACAGGAGAGCCAGCTCGGTCCCCTGGGACATCCTTCTTGTAAAGACCCAGCTTTTGAGGTGCATTCTCTCACGTGGTGTAAAAGAAATTCATGAAGACTGGAGCTTTACATTATGTTCCTCCTATATCATGATCTTTTAGATCACAATAAAGTTGATGCTATTAGGGTAAGGTTCTAGTGGAAACTACTGAATAGAAAAGGACTGAGGAAGTAGAGGTGTTCCAGTTCTCCAGAAGAAAAGGAATTTTTAGTACCTATCTTCTACTGTATCTTAAAAGAATCCTTAGCATTCACCGAAGGTAGAAAAGGATTCAACATTAGAAGCAAGAGAGACAGTATATGAGAAGGAGACTATTTTGATTGCTCTACTATTTGGAGGAAGCCATCCTTTATGAAGGGGAAACATGATGCCCAGTATCATCTAATTTGTACTGCCAAAACATGATATGGGAAAAAAGCCAATAGTTTTTGATACATGTAAAAGAGTATGCTGTGGATGACAAACTTGACATTTTTCTAAATGTTTTCTAAAGTTTATTTATTTTTGAGACACAGAGAGAATCAGAGCACAAGTGGGGGAGGAGCAGACACACACACACACACACACACACACACACACACACACACAGAATCCAATGGAGGCTCCAGGCTCTGAGCTCTCAGCACAGAACCCAAAAACGGGGTTTAGACTCATGAACCATGAGATTATGGCTTGAACAAATGATGGATATTTAACTAACTGAGCTAGGTACCCCTGGAAAATCTTATTTCTATTAGAAATAAGGGCGAAGAAAAAGTAATAGCAGGTGCTTTTGGTGTTGATTGACTACAATAAAATGATGGCAATTAGAAAACATATGTGACATAAAGAAGTTCAGCATATTATTATCAAGCATAAGATTAAGGCTAGATTAAAAGTTGCAGACTCAAAATATATGTTTTTGATTTATTAGTGATCATATGGAAAACAAATTATATAAAATTGAACTATAAACTATCAAGAGAAACTACAAAGCAATATTCTTTATGAATATAGATGCATAAATCCTTAACACATAGTATGTGTGTAGTATGTGTAGTATGTAACACATGTAAAAATAATTATATGCCATGATCATACAGGATTTGTCCCAGGAATGTCAGATGAGTTCAACATCTGAAAATCAATCATTATAATAAACTATATTAATACAATAATTAATACAAACCAATAGATAATCTCAAAATGCACAGAAAAAGCACTGGACAAAGTCTAACACTCTTTCATAATAAAAGGAGACGCAAACTTGCAATGGAAGGGAATTTCCTCAATCTGATGTATGTCATGTAAGAGAAACCCACAGCTATCACCCTCAACAGTGAAGCTGAACATTTTTCATCTGAGATAAAGAACAAGGATGTCTGTTCTCTCCACTTCTATTCAATATTCAACTGGAATTTTACCCAGAGCACCTAGACAAGAATATAAGATGAAAACATCCAGATTGAAAAGAAATAAGGTAAACTGTCTTTACTTGCTGATTACATGATCTCATATGTAGAAAATCTTAAGGAACCTACTATCAAACTATTAAATGAGTTCAACAAGGCTTCTAAGTAAAGTTCAATTAAAAAAAACAAACTTGTTTGTATACACTAGCAATGGATAACCGAAAAGTAAACTTAAGAAAACAATTCAATTTAGAATAACAAAATAATAAAATACATAGAAATAAATTTAAAAAGACTAGTGCAAGACTTACCTATCAAAATAGATATCAAAATATCTATCACAAAACCTAGTGCAAAGCAACTAAAGAGTTAAATAAATGGAAAGACATCTCATGATTATGGACTAGAAGACTTAATGTTGTTAAGACAATATTCCACACCAACACTCCAATTTATGTACAGATCCAATGCAGTCACTCTCGAAATCTCAGCTGCCTTTTTTGTTTATTTATTTTATTTTTGTAAAACAAAAATTATATTTTTGTGAAGAGAACTTAAACATGAGCAAAGAAACAATAACACAGTAGTTCACTGCATTTGTCAGACCAATGCTAGCATAATTCAGATTTGCCCTATTTTTTGCCAGATATTATTTGTTATGCATTTATTCCTACTTAGAAATCTGTAAAAAAAAAAAAAAACAAACTTTTTTCTTCAAAGTTTTTATTTAAATTCAAATTAGTTAGCATGTAGTGTAGTATTTGTTTCAGGTGTAGAATTCAGTGATTCTTCACTTACATGTAACATCCAATGCTGCTCACGTGCCCTCCGTGATGCCCGTCACCCATCGCATGCACCTCAATGCTTACAGCAGCGCTATCAACAAATGACCAGATTATGGAAAGAGAACAAATGTCCGCTGACTGATGAATGGATAAAGATGATGTGGTACGTACACACACACGCACACACACACACACACACACACACACACACGCACGTACACACACAATGGAATACTACCATTATATGTTAAAATACTACCATTATATGTTAAAATATAACTTAACAAAAGAATTCTAAAACTTATGTGAAAATGCAGGAGATTGAGAATAGCCAAGACAATCTTGAAGGATACCAAAGATGACTGATACACACTTCCCAATTTCAAAATTTAATGCAAATTAACAGTAATCAAGATGATTTGAAACTGACATAAGGACAGACATAGATGATTAGAACAGAAATGAGATTCCAGAAATAAATGACAAATTTATGGCCAATTGACTCTTGACAAAGGTCCCAAGAAAATTCAATGAGGAAAGAATAGTCTTTTAAACAAATGGGGTTGTGACAACTGGCTGTCATATACTAAAGAATAAAACTGGATATATGGATACACCATACATCATGATTAAAAGCTGAGCATAGATACAAATGTAAGAGGTAAAAGTCTGAAACTCTTAGAAGAAAATACGGGAGTGATCTTTTGTCTTTGGGGCAAATTATATTTTCTTAGATATGATACCAAAAACACAAACAGCAAAAGAAAACGATGGTTACATTGGCTTCATCAAAATTAGAAAACTTTGTACTTTCAAAGGACACTATTAAGAAAGTGAAGTGATAAACCACTGAATAGAAGATAATTTTCAAATCATGCATCTAATAAGGGATTCATACACAACTTATATAAAGATGTCTTATACTGAAATTATAAAAAGAAAACTATGAAATGGGCAATGAATTTGACTAGACTTTCATCCTAAGCAGATATATAAATTGTCAATAAGCACAGAAAAGATGTTTAACATCACTAGTCATCAGGGAAATGTGAATCAAAACCACCCTAATAGGGGCATCTGTGTGGCTTGTCAGTTACGCATTCAACTAATGATTTCAACTCAGATCATGATCTCACACTTCATGAGATCAAGTCCTTTGATGGTCTCTGCGCTGACAATATGGTGCCTGCGTGGGATTCTCTCTCTCTCTGCCCCACACCTCTCAAAATACATAATTTTTTTTAAAAACCCAACACAATGATATACTATTTCATATACACTAAGATGTCTAAAATGAAAGAAAAAGAAGACATATAATAAATATTCACAAGGCTGTAGATCATTACTGGTTAGACTGTCAAATGGTGCGGGACACTTTA
>PJEM01012653.1:0-45687 GCA_004023845.1 Helogale parvula | reverse complement strand
CTTGATCTGTGTCTCTCACTCATCCCCGCTCTCTTTCCCCCTTCCTCTCCCCATGGTCCCCTGCCAGGTCTGTCCTGTTAGACCTATGAATGCAGACATATGGTATCTATCCTTCTCTGCCTGACTTATTTCGCTTAGCATGACACCCTCAAGGTCCATCCACTTTCCTACAAATGGCCATATATCATTCTTTCTCATTCCCATATAGTACTCCATTGTATATATATACCACATCTTCTTGTGAATCTCTTTTTTAATCAGTTTTAACTAGATTAAAAAGAAAAGAGAAACAAGAACGTTCCAGGCAGCACATTACTGCCTTGTTTTTCAGCTTAGAACAACATGCATACACGAGTTATTTCTCTTTAGGCGGGGGCAGTCACAGCTTACGGACAGATTTCACGGTAGATGACCCAAGTCAAGGCGGCAAGGGCTAGAGCAGGAATAGTAATAGTTTTCAGCGGCAGGCTGGATTTTACCTGCAATGTCAAATTGGGCACTGAGGCCTGAGAAGATTTTGTTTGGTCTAGGAATGTGAAGCTTTCTCTAGAGCTAGAATGTGCTTATTTGCTGTGGCAGCCTTAAAACGTCACTTAGTAAAGGGTGCCCTTCTCCACAGTATGAGATGAGTAGTGGCACTGTGAAGAATGATGATGATAATGACAAAAATGACATTTATTAAACGCTTCTTATGTGACAGATATTGTGCTTGGTGTGAATTCTCGAATTTCAGTTTCAGTAATGTTGCAAAGTAGGAATATTTATAGCCCATTGTGTAATGAAGGAGACGGAGACTTAGTAAGGTTGAGTAACTTGCACTAAGTCCCCTCGCTCATAAATGACATAGTTGAAACTTGAACCAATGTTTGTCTGGTTTCAAAGCCCAATGCTTAGAAATATATTAAAAATCAGTTAGTGAGAAATACCAAACTCATACCAAAACTTTGGAAACAACTGACTGATATAATGTTTACTGTTAACAAACTATATATATATATATATATAATATTAAATATAAGTAATATAAATGTATTTTCTAAGATCTGGCTTCAAAAAGTTTCTATTTTATTTAATTTTTAATTTTTTAATTTTTATTCTTTTAAAGTAATCTCTACACCCACAGTGGGGCTCCTGAGATCAGGAGGGACATACTCTACCAACTGAGCCAGCCAGTCACTCCAAAAGACTCCTTTTTAAGTGAAATCATTGAATACAAAAACTGTTTTTTTTCCCTAATGGAAGTCAAAGATCTATCCAAGTAGTTCTCTTTATATGTTACTAAAAATCTCCAATTTCTAAACTGGGATGAATGTCTTCACATTCAATATTATCTTTCAGATTAGGTTTATGGGGAGAAAAAAAGGCTTTATAATGAAATGATAGCCCAGAAGAAAATATTTACAACATATGTAACTGACAGAAGTGAATAAAATTAATATACAAAGAGCTCCTGAAAATTAATAAGATCAAGACAAGTAACTCAAAAGAAAAATAGCTTAAGAATATGAAAAGTTAATTCTTAGAAAAAGCACAAAATAATAAAAAGTTCAAATTCATTAATAAATAAGTGTATAACTAACCAAATAAGTAAAATGAATCCTTCCATCAGATTGGTATATTCCTTTTTAGAAAATAACTGAAAATATGCATTATTCTTTCACCTAACAACACTGCTTCCAGTATCTATCACATTTAAATAAGGACAGGCACTTGTATGATGTTTTGTAATACTAAAACCAAGAAATAACTTGCAAATCGTGTGTATGTGGGTGTGTATATGTCTAAAATGTATTTTAATTGTGGAAAAAAAACTTTAGATTAATATGTATAGCTTGATTCCATTGGTTTCATGCTTATGTTTTTGTATTTATAAGTTAAGTGTGGATAGATAGATAGAATCAATTTAACTGTGGGGATAAGTTGGGAAGGACATATACCAGATTGTCACAGTGTGGAATGAGAGGAGGTAAGCAAAAGAAGGACTTCTTTATTTTTATGTTTAAAGTGGTGAGATTAGAGTGTATTTCATGTTTTTGTTGAATTTGGTACTTCATAAATGAAACTAATTATAAAAAGAAGAAAAATCATCTGTCTTAATAATTAATCATGAATCTAAAGTTATAAAATCTTGGGTTTATATAGTCCCATTTAATATCTTTCTTTTATTGCAAAAGGTGGAAGTGTAACTTTTTAAAATATATCGACAAAGAAGAAATACACAAAAAATCTTCACAATTATCATTTTCCTAATGAAGTAGAGTAGTACTCTACTACATAAGAGTTCTAGAAGACTGTAGTATTTCCTGTTGGTTTCTAGGCTCTACAAAATTTTTCGTACAATTGCAAAAGCAATGGCTCCCTGAATCAGTCACTCAGTGGTAATTTTCTGCAAGTCTTTAAAAATGCATATAATTCTTTAAAAGCCATCATAGCCTTGAAAAATTTTATGCCAGCCAACTGGACAATCTAGAATGGTTAAATTCCTAGAAACATAGAACCTCTCAAAACTGAATTCAAAAGAAATAGAAACTATGAACACACAAATTACTAGCAAAGAAATTAAATCAGTAATCAATAAACTCCCAACAAACAAAAGGACCAGATGGTTTCTCAGGTGAATTCTACCAAACATTTAAAGAATAGTTAATACTTATTCTCAAACTATTCCAAAAAAGAGAAAAGGAAAACTTCCAAATTCAAGCTATGAGGACAGCATTACCCTGATACCAAAACAAGGTAAAGATACTACAAAAAACAAAAACAAAACCACAGGCAAATATCTCTGATGAACATAAATGCAAAAATCCTCAAAAATATATTAGCAAAGTAAATTCAACAATACATTAAAAAACCATTCACAGGATCAAGTGGGATTTATTCGTAGGATGCAAGGATGGTTCAATATTCACAAATCAATCAACACGACACAGAATACCAACAAAAGATAAAAACCATATGATCATTTCAACAGATGAAAAAGCATTTGACAAAGCACAACATCGATTCATGATAAAAAGTCTCAACAAAATAGATTTAGAGGGAACATACCTCAAAATAATAAGGGCCATATATGAAAAACCCACAACTAACACCATACTTAATGATGAAGAAGAGTTTTTCTCCTAAGCCCAGGGACAAAACAAGGATATTCATTCTTTTGTTTTTTTTTTTTTAAGACTTATTTATTTTGAGAGATAGAGATAGAGAGAGAGAGATTATGTGTATGCATAAGTGGGGTAGGGGCAGAGAGAGAATGGAACCACGCTCGGTGTGGAACCTGACGCAGAGCTCGATCCCACAACCATGAGATCATGACCTGAGCTGAAATCAAGAATTGCTTGCTCAAACAACTGTGCTAACTCAGGAGTCCCAAGGATACTCATTCTTACCACTTTTATTGAGCACAGTACTGGATCTAATAATCTATCCCAGCCACGGCACTTGGACAAGAAAAAGGAACAAAAAGCATCCAAATTGGTAAGGAAGAAGTAAAACGGTCACTACTTGCAAATGACATGATACTATATATAGAAAACCCTGAAGACTTCACCAACAAACTACTAGAATTGAAACAGGAGTTCAATAAAGTTGCAGGATACAAGATCAATATACAGAAATCAGTTGCATATCTATACAACAACAAAGTAGCAGAGAGAGAAATTAAGAAAACAATCCAACCGCAAATGCACTGAAAATAATAAAGTAGCTAGGAATAAACTTAAATAAGGAGGTGAAAGACCCATACTCCAAAAACCAAAATACACTGAATGAAAGAAACCGAAGAGTTCACAAACAAATGTAAGCATACAGCATGCTCAGTAACTGGGAGAAAAATTTTGTTAAAATATTCATACTACCCAGTTATGGTACCCAATCCACATTAGTGCAATCCCTATCAAAATACCAACTGAATTTTTCACAGAACTAGAAAAATAATCCTAAAGCTTGTCTGGAACCACTAAAGATCCTGAATAGCTAAAGTAATCTTGAAAGAAACGGACAAAATGGGAAGTATCACAATCTCAGATTTCATATACTACAAAGTTATAGTAATCAAAATAGTGTGGTACTGACACAAAAATAGTCACAGAGATCAATAGAACAGAATAGGGAGCCCAGAAATAAACTCATGATTATATGGCCAATTAATCTATGACAAATGGGGCAAGAATATGCAATGGAAAAAAGTGTATTAGACAAATGGTTTTGGGAAAACTGGACAGCCACATGTGAAAGAACAAAATTGGACTTTCGTACATACACAAAAACAAACAAAAAGATTAAAGACCTACATGTGAGTCCTGAAAAATTCTTAGAAGAACACATAAGCAGTAATCTCTTTGGCATCAGCCACAGAAACATTTTTCTAGATATGTCATCTTTGACAGAGGTAACAAAAGCAAAAATAAACTTTTAGGACTACACCAAAATAAAAAGGTTTTCAACAGTGAAAAAAATCATCAACAAAACAAAAAGACAACCCTCTAAATGGGAGGAGATATTTGTAAATGATATATCCTATAAGGGGTTAATATTAAAAAAATATAAAGAATTTATACAATTCAATACCAAAGAAGACAAATAATCCAACTAAAAAATGGGCAGAAGACATGAACAGACATCTTTCCAAAGAATATGTACAGATGGCCAACAGACACACGAAAAGATGCTCTACATCACTCATCATCAGGCAAATGCAAATCAAAGCCACAATGAGATATCACCTCACACCTGTCAGAGTGACAAAACCAACAACACAAGAAACAACAGGTGTTGTTCAGGATGTGGAGAAAGGGGGAACACTCTTGTACTGTTGGTGGGAATCCAAACTGGTGCAGCCATTCTGAAAAACAGTATAGAAGTTCCTCAAACAAATAAAAATAGAATTGCCATATTATCTAGTAACTCCACTCCTGGGTACTCATCCAAAGATGATGAAAACACTAATTTGAAAAGATATATGCACCCCTATGTTTATTGCAGCATTATTTACAACAGCCAAATTATGGGGGCAACTCATGTGTCCATCAGTAGATGAATGGATTAAGAAGAGGTTGTAAACACACACACACACACACACACACACACACACAATGGAATACTACTCAGCTATATAGGAAGAATGAAATCTTGCCATTTGCAACAACATAAATGGATCTAGAGGCATAATGTTATGTGAAATAAGTCAGAGAAAGATGAATACCATATGATTTCTCTCATATGTGGAATTTAAGAAACAAGACAAATGAACATAGAAAGGCAAACCCAGAAACAGACTCTTAAATATAGGAAACAAACTGGTGGTTACTAGAGGGGAGGTGTGGGAGGGGGATGGGTGAAATAAGTGAAGGGGATTTAGAGTACACTTATTGTGAGGAGCCCTGAATCATGGATGGAATTGCTGAATCACTATACTGTACATCTGAAACCAATATAACACTGCATGTTATTTGTATTAGAATTTAAAAAATAGAAATTTAGAATAAGATAAAGCTATCATAGTCTTAGCATATACCCACCTAAAAACTTGTGTGTAAATATTCATAGCAGTATTATTCATAGGTCAAAAAATGAAAACAACCCAAATGTACATCAAATGGATAAACAAAATGGAGTATATCCAGACAACGGAATTTTATTTGGCAGTATAAATGACACATATTACAACATGAATATAATGTGAAAGAAGCCAGTCACAAATTATATACTGTATGATCTCTTTCATATAAAATACCCAGAATTGCCAAGTTTATAGAGACAAAAGTGGATTAGTGGTTACTTGGGGGCTGTGAAGGAGGGTAGGGGGAGAGTGCGAACTGACCGCGAGTGGGTACTAGGAGTGATGAAAATGTTTTAAATCGCACTTACGGTGGTGATCATGCAACTCTGTCATTATGCTCAGAACCAATGAATTATACACTTTAAATGGGTACACTTTTATGTTAATATAAATTATATCTCAAAACCTTTTAGAAAGTCCTAGGGAAGCGTTTTATTAATGTTGTTCCAGCTGTAAATAAGAAAATTTGCCCTTTTTCTTTGTGTTCCCATTGCCTTCTCTGTATCACCACCCTCCTACATTAAAACCCCAGAAAGATTATGGTTGATTGTGATTCTTTTAATAGAGCTCTTCCCCCTCCCAATGGGTTTTGGAACTATTTGGTTGATACCTTTCTCAAGTCAGCAGCCCACAACTGAAAATGAAATGGAAGCAGCTGTACTTACCTTCAATAATATGTTTTCTTGACAGCCCTCTTTCCGTTTCAGCTCTAACAAGAAAAAGAAGCAAATTATTTTGAGTGGAGGTATGCTTTTTTTTTTTAAATTGCTGTTTCAAAAGTACAGAGGGATACTCATTGTAGTTTGAACTGCTAATTTTATACCCTGTGCTTGGCAAATTCTATACCACAGGCTGAGAGAGAGGGCTGGTGGGCAACACGCTGAACCCCTCTTCTTTGGGGCCCCAGGTGATGAATTAGTCATGACTCTCCTCACACAATATTAATAACAACTCAGCCACATGCACCCCGTTCGTATAGAACATGACACACGGCTCAGCCTTCCTACCTTGGTCTTAATCAATCCTCCCACTCCCACCCACCCCCAAAAAAAGCCTTGATATAAGTTTGTGAGCCGCTGATAACATTAGCTTTTCTGAGAAGGTAAATCAGATTTGGAAGTGCCTTTTGACTTTCAAGAGAAATTTAACAATTACTTTCTGTTAAAATGTGATATAAGTCAGGGCACCTGGGTGGCTCAGTTGGTTAAGCAACTCATTTTGGCTCAGGTCATGATCTCACGGTTCCTGGGTTTGAGCCCCACGTCAGGCTCTGTACTGACAGCTCAGAGCCTGGAGCCTGCTTCGGATTCTGTGTCACCCTCTCTCTCTGCCCATTCCCTGCTCATGCTCTGTCTCTGTCTCAAAAATAAATGTTAAAAAAATTTTTTTTAATTTGATGTAAGTCTTTCTTACATTAGTATCCTAAGAAGACAAACATTTAACCAGGACTTTTGTCTTCTCAGACAAGTTTCAAGATCTGGCCAAGTAGAAAAAAATACCTTGTGTTTTAAAGTACTCGTGACTTGTTTTTTCAATGTCAATACCTTTGGCAACCTCTTTTAAAAATGTAGTAGTTTTTATTTGCCTTTGGTGATTTCGTATCTTTTATAAAAACGTTGAATATTATTGTATATAGTACTCTACTACATAATGGCTCTTACAGATTAACTTATTCTGTTTATTTCTAAAGTATAGGCAAGGTTTTAAGTACCATTGCACTAAGCAACAGCACCATGAATCAGGATCAATGTAAATCTTATTTCTCATAGGTGCCATGTTGCTTTATTTTTCTATAGGTTACAGTAGTAATAAAATAAAAATCTAAATTCCATCTTTCTGTCTTCATAGTCACCATAAACAGGTTCAAAAACAGCCATAAAATATGTGTGTGTGTGTGTGTGTGTGTGTCTACACATACACATTTTGATTAGAAGACTCCAAAGGAGACGTCCTCTGTCTCCAATTTTGTTTTTAATGATTCCCTCTCAATTAGAGGGAGGCAAATAAGGTTTGGTTTGTTTGTGTTTCTTCGTTAAGACTCCATATTTGTGATATCCACAAAAAGGGATATGAAATAGCTTGCCATTTTCTTACATGTTTGTCAAAAAGGCCAGACTTCCAAGTTCTGTTGAATCATGTAAGTACCAGTTCAGACACCAGTGGATTCATCAGATGCCAATTCATCTTGTGAAATTTGTTTGCATCCCACAAGAGAGCGTGGACCTCTCTTTCATTTGCCTGCCAGTGAGTAATATAGTAGCTTCTGTTATTCTCCAAAAGGCGGTCCCTTTGATCAACATGTTCAGAGCCTGCTGCAGAAATGATCAGAGACTTACACGTGGGGCCAGAGAAGATATTTTTATCTTTGCATTCCATGGAAGTCTCTGACTTCTGGCTGATTTGAGTAGCTTTTCTTCTGTGGTGCTATGTGCTTATTTTCTTTCCCCCAAATTTGAACTCTACTTTGGAAATGAGTCTTAGTATGAGGTTGGTATTTGAAAATCTCCATGAATCACTTAATAACAAGTGACCAATAAATTTCTTTGGGGCATCTTGCTAAAATTGAATCCTAGGCTAATTGCTATTTCCTTCAAGGCAGAAAAAATACTTTTTCTCCCCAAACCAATTAATTTTAGTACATTAGATGTAAAACGGTTGCCCAAAAGGATAAAAGCATGAACTACAAGTTGTTTCCTGTCAAGTAGGGAAAATAATAGGTATTTAACTTACTTTCCACCCCAGTAGAGTTTGGTTGTTATGACCAGGCTGGACCTCCTGTATGTCAGAGAAACACACACAGAGAAATATTCAATAAATTGTTGGTTATTGTACTGAGTCAGGATATTATAGCATCAGAAAGAATTTATTGTACTTCAGTTTAAAAAATTGGTAAAGAGGTAAATTTGTTAATTCATGTCACTGAAATATTGGGACAAGGAGAAGCTGGTGAGAGGGGACGTGAAGTCAGATCCTAGACAAAGAGGATGAAGGGAAGTAGGGGGGTGACCTATACCTGGAGGGGCAGGAGGAGGAGGCTGTGACACAAGCCACCGATTGAAGGGGGGGTGGTGAAGAGGGTGAGCGGTAAGCATGGAGGGGCAGAAATGGTAAATGAGAGGGTGCGTGAACTGGATGGATTGCTTTAGTAGCACCAGCTAACACTTATTTAGCATCTGACATAATCCTGATTGAGCGTGAGCTTTCTTAGGGCTAAGTCCACCCTCTGACAAGGACCATGGGCCCTAGTGGCTCTGAGTTATTACACTTTCCAACCGTCATATTCAGGCAGGAACTGATTGCATGGAATTATGAATGATAAAGTAAATTATAATAATCAATAAGTAGGAATAAAATGGAAATGTTATTTTAGGAAAAGAGTCCTACAATCTTTAATGCAAGGTTTTAACCACTTTACTGCTAAGGGAACAAAATGTGGAAATCTTGTCAGCCAATGAATTGCCTTTTCAAAACCACACCCAAGGGCAAGAAATGCCAATCGTCCGTGATGATGGACTAAGAACCCTGTCTTGAGAACTACAGTCAGATGATTTAAAATCAGGAGGCAGATCTCAGTATAATTTAGTTTCTCCAAGTATGTAATTCAATTGAACTGGTCTAGGAAAAAAAAAATCATTTGAGATTCAAAGGTTAAGACCAGACTTTAGGAGTATTTGAAATAAGGCATTTATAATTCCATCAACTGCAGAGCCAATGCCCCGGGGCCTGCAGGTATGGGAGCCTCACAAGATTAATGGAAAACCAATGGGGAACAAGGGTGACAATTCTGACAGCTTCGCTGCAACAAGAAAAATTTGTAGGAAATGTCAGCAACCCCATCCCACTGAAGTTAATTCCCTGAAAAGTAATTTGAACCACTGTAATGGAAGCTCTACAGATATATGTATCTGGAGATTACACACCGCAGAAGGGCTGATGCAGTTTCAGGTTCATCCATCAACCTCACGGTACCTAGTGTAACAGCAATCTTCCACAGGGGAGCCAGATCTCCGTTAGCAAACATTTTCACAGCTTCAACAAAAGGCCGCGTGGAACATTATAAAAAATTAATGCAGTCCTCTGTATTATTCAGAGCAGCTGGGTCTGCCAAAGCTGCACATTCTATACAAATACTATCATCGACTTGTTTTTTTCAACGTTGGGCTTTCTGGAAAATGTTTGGGCGACCTGGGTGTGCACACTAACATGTACGCTCAGATAGCAAGAGTCGACGGCAACCTGGCAGGTGATCGCCGACCATCATAGAGGCATTTCCAGCAACTCTTCCGAGTGTGTGGAGAACAACAATATGAGTATTTTATACAGAGAACGCACAGCTTTCAAAATACTTTGGCACATGTTATCTTACTTTAACAGAGTGACACTTCATGGACAGTTATGCGGTCCATTTTACAGGTGGGGAAACTGAGACTCAGAGAAGTGAAGCAGCTTGCACAGTGGGCAAGTGATGGTCCTAGGACTAGAAGCTAAGTTGTCGGCTTGTTGAAATTGCTTTTATAGACTCCATACCATGATGATATGGTGTATCTTTTTACCAGTCTTGTACAGGCAGCTGTGTGCCGATTTCAATATTATGTAGCATGGTGACAGCTTGGGCTTTTATTTGCAAGTCTGAAAGGCAGTTTGTAAAAAAAGAAATGCATGTTAATCCATTTTCCATAGGTGTATAATAGGCTCTGCAAATTGTGGAGAGTGGTGGTTAGATGCCATCTGGGTGTTGAGGGTAAAGAGCTCCTGCACTGATGCTCCCTCCTCCCTCAGCTGTCTTCTGCCAGCCTCTACCTTGCTGCACAGCTCACTGGGTTGTTAGTAAGCTTATCTCTAGGGTCTCTGTTATGGGTTGAATTGTGTCCCCTAAAAAGACATGTTAAAGTCACAACCCCCAGCACCCCAGAAAGTGAGCGTCATTACAGCGGTAATTAATTACATTACAAATATGGTCATTACAGATATAATTAATTAAATGAAGATGGGGTGGTGATGTTATACTGGAGTGAGGTGAGTCCTTAATCCAATATGACTGGTGTCCTTTTAGACACAGACACCCGTGAGGGTAAGACGCCATCTGATGATGGAGGCAGAGGTTGAGTGTAGGCTCAGGAATGCCCAAGATTGCCCGCAAAACCCCAAAGCTAGGAAGAGGCAGGGAAGGATTCTATCCAGAGTTGCAGAAAGAGCACGCTTCTGCTCAAGGCTTGATGTTGCACTTCTGGCCTCGAGACCTGGGAGAGAACACATTTCTGCTGTCTGAAGCTAGCCAGTTTGCAGCACTTTGTCCCAGGAGCCCTAGGGAAGTGATTTGGGCGGTGATGGACAGACCAGCCTCCTGAGTGGGAAGGTAACAGACAAAGTAAAGGATTGGCCGGGGATGTGAAAATTCTTCCCTATTTAAGGTTGAATATAGTTTCCTCCTAATCCCCTTACAATCCCTGGAGGGGGGGGAGAAGGACAAGGAAGGAGGAGAAAGTAGGTCACCAAACTTCATTTGTCCCTATCTCCATAAATTTCTTAGTTTCCATTTCCACTAATACTACAGAGCTATTGTTTATTTGACCAACGGCAAATCTTCCCACAAAGCAGAAGAGGAGGACCCCAGACCTGTGCCATGGTCGTTGCCTGATTCTGTACTCCTGCCGGGGAAGAAGTGGCTGTCATGGTTGACAAGCAGAGTGAAATGGAGGGGGATTGCTACCCCACACCCTACAGATGAGGGCTCCCCTTCACCACTGGCTTTGGCTACGATGGGATGGGAGGTAACCCCTCAAGGACAACAGAGGAAGGACCTCCCCGAATGCCCAGATCATAGTGCTCCCAGCACACAGCAGAGACACAGGCTAATTGTGTTCAGATAAGAGAGCTTTGGGGTATTTATCACAAGGACTTCTTTTTTCATCACTTCTTTGCCTCCAGAGTTGTCAATAAAATGAACAGTGAACATAAGCACTTGTGTATAAATAATCAGCTTCCTATCATCTGCCTCTCTTCACCAAATTATCACAAACGGTAGTGAGGAGCCATGAAAATGCCACTTTCTTTTATGCATTAGTATTTCATAAATATCCCCTCGTCTCTGCTCAACCCCATGGGAATTCATTGTGATCAATGACTAGTCAATACTTTTTAAAGCACAAGTAATGAACTTGCTAGTATTTATTTTCAAACCACTGTAAGTCATTTCTTTACCAAAAATTGACTTTTTTTTTGACAGCCTTTTGTTTAGTTGTCATGCAATTTTATTTTTCCTTCTCTGGGACAAAATAATAACAGTCTGTTTAAAGAGAAGTACATGATTATAGTGAATGCATTACCTCCAGCCTTTCTTCTTGATGATGCTTCCCAGAATCACTTCAGCTCTGCAAGGGAAACAGATAATAGCTCAGGATTCAATGTCCTGGAAACACAAGAGTCAATCCAAAAACAAGAGAGCCATTCCTTCTTTGAACTCTCCGTGCCTACATGTCCCGAAAATAGAAGCTGCTCTCGGCTAGTAGCATGGTTTCCGCTGTTTCTGCTTGTGCCTGCAGAATCCTGCTCTTGGAGCATTCCAGAAGCACCTGCCAAATCCTGACAGGCTGGCAGGAGACCGCCTGTGGTCCTGATACTAAGAAACAACAGAGTCATTTGGCAGTTTGGTGTTTTTGAACCACTGATCCCATTTATAAATATCTTGCTTGGCAGAGTCCAGTGAAAGTCAAGGTTACCCTTCTAATTACTGTGGTCTTCACCTGTGACCAGGGAGGACAATGAGAACTTGTCCTGTTTAATACGGACTCCTGGGTGATCTTGCAGGATGAAAAACCAAACAAACAAAACAAACCATGTGGGCATATACATGTCCCGAAGGCTAGGGCTGCAGACGCAGTGGCCCACATAGAGAATGTCCTGGGTTCTAGTGACAAGTGCTGCCCACAGGAGGAAGGTGCAAGGAGATGTAGAGAAGTGTTCTTCCTGCCCCTGGTGGGTCGTGGAGAGGCACAGCAAAGACGTCTCCACTGTCTTTTCCCCTCCACCTACCTGAGCTGGGAGCCAAGGTTAAAGAGACTAAAATTTTATTGTAGGTCTTTCTCAGTCAGACCAATATTGTAGGAAGCAGGTGGGCTCTCAGAGGCTTTGTGAATCGGGACATCAATGGAATTAGCACTTTGTTCGTTGGAGTCCTACAGATGGGGAGTCATCACTAACCACTGTTGGTCTGAGCTGAATGTCCCGTCTTTGTTGGAGTGCACAGCCTGGTATTAACCACAGGGTAGGTATAAGAGCGTGCTCCAGACAGACACGCAGGGGACGTGACACCAGTGTTCTCTTCCCCGGCCCTTTGTCTCTGACACTGTCTTTTGCAACTTTGCGTTTCACAGGGGGAACCTAGCTCAGTTGCACACCAGACAGTCAGTCAGTAATTAACCAGGACTGACCATGGATCGTAGTAGGAATACAAACAGGACTTCCCTTTTCCAACCTTAGCAGGACTCAACAAACGAAGAAGACACTGAGAAAGGGTCGGATGTGGGAAAGGGGCAAGGCCTTATCAACTGTATTTCCTCTCCTTGGACTCAACAGAAAACATCAGAGATGCGGGCTCTGAACCTCCGATAGTCCTCAAACATAGATCTGCCACTGAAGAGGAGGAAACCCATGGCAGGAAAACGAACTTAGGGCAACGATGAACCTGATTCCACAAGTCCAGCAGTTTGGTCATGCTCCTTGCGTGGAAGGGGGCGCTGGGGAGTGAGGCCTGCTGGGAATTAGGCGCCACAGTCCTGGGGGAACATGGCAGAGCTGCTCAAGCAGTTCTGGGAGCTACGTGAGTCAGTCTGTCCGTGTGGGCAGCAGGTGGCCAAGGTGCACCAGTTCTGTTCTCAAACGTGCTTCTCGTGCCAGGATGTGGAGGGCGTGGACCTTGAGGCCTCCCCAAGGGCACATTCCCCACATAGTGGGACTGAGCAGTGAGCCCAGAACCTGCTCTCGGGTCCGTGGGAAGCTTGTAGCTGGTGTGGCTTCACCAGCAAGGCCCTTTTACAGTCCTCTCTGTCCTCAGAATGGGACCCGAAATGCCCTCTTACAAAATATATTCAATTTCTTGGCGTGTTTGAGGACCCCTCCTTTAATGTCTGATCTGCTTGTCATGCTAGGTGGAGGAATGGGCCAGTTTCCCTCAGGGGTTGAGTAACTACTACATGTGGTTACAAAATAATAAGACTAGTGTTTCAACAACTACATTGGAATCTGCTCGTTTATTTCCTCACTCCTATATCCAACTAACATTTCTTTTTTTAATGTTTATTATTTATTTGGGGGTGGGCTAGGGACAGAGGGTGACAGTGAGAAAGAGGGGGAGAGAGAGAATCCCAAGCAGGCTCAGTACTGTCAGCGCAAGGCCCAACATGGGGCTTGAACTCACGAACCGTGAGATCTTGACCTGAGCCAAAATCAAGAGTTGGACACTTTAACTGCCTGAGCCACCCAGGCATCCCCCCAACTAATATTTCTTGAGTTCCACTGCCACCAACTCTGGTCCCAGCTACCTCTGCCCCTCAGGAAGGCCATGGCAACTGTTTTCAGTCCATTCTTCATATAGGGGCTGGGGATAGGAAGGTTTGGGTGGGCAGAGGTGCCCAGAGACAGTCAATATCCCCAGCTCTGGTGAAGGGGCTAATAGAAGGGAGAAAAGCAACGCCACCAACGTGTGTGGGAAGGGCAGACCCTTCTCACCAGCATGACAGCAATGGCCTGGGCAGACTCTTGGTACCACAAATACACGTAAGGGACACAAACAGGCACCAACTCACTTTCCAGCAGCATAGACCTCGGCAGTATCGAAGAGATTAACTCCACTTTCGTAGGCAATTGTCATCAGCCGTTCAGCAACCTGCAAGAAGAGGTGAAGGCCAGTCAGAAAAACCAAATGTTTGCTAAACTTAGGAAGCAAGCAACTTTGAATCCTCTGGTGGTCTTTAAGAATACTGAAATCTCAGACATCGACTGGGCGCTATGGGATTTCCTTCAATGCGGGGATAAGTCAGCCCTCAGAGCATGGTGAGGTAAGGTGGATGGATTGGTGGTTCTCACTCTGCTCGGAAGATCTGGCCTGACAACATGCTCTGCGGCGTCATCATCTCTCTGACAGAGAGGCTCCGTGGATCACTGCTGACTCCGTTTCTCTTCTTCCTTCTTTCTCTCCAAGCCAATAGGTGTTGGCAGCTGGGCAACCCCTGACCTAAAACTTGTGCGTCTTTTCCTTGAGGCTTCGTGGACTGTGCTGATGAACCAGAGGTTAGACAGAGATGTGACTGTCGTAAAACTCGTGCTACCCGCAGCTCAGCAACACCCCAGCTGCTGTCACAGAGCGACCAGCCGGCTGAATGGCCGAGAGGAGAGAATGAGCAGCAGCCCGCGCCCCGGGTGTCCGGCGCCCCACCGGTCAGCCTGCAAACACACCTCCGAGCACCTTCTTGTTCCTTCCTTTGTGCTGCTGACTGACTGCAAGGGGCAGGCGTGACAGAAGAGTACAGACGCAGCTAGAAACAGCAGCTCGAGGGAGAGCTATAGAGGGCTAGCAGTGGAGACGGGATATTTTTCCATTTTGCTGTTAGACTTACGGGTCAACTGAAAAATCACACACCTCACAAATAATTAAAATTGATTTTCCCATTATGTTTTTGATTGTGGGCTAAGGTTGCTTCCTCAGCATTTCCAAGATAAACTATCTTCCTGTTGTTTTTAAAATCGGCATTCCAAGAAAATTATTAGCCTAGCAGAGAAGGGAGTGCATGTCAATCTTTTAGAATAATAGCAGCAAAAATGCGATTACTGCTTTTAATTTGCTACCATTATGACGTTTCTCTGAAGTGGAAATTGAAAGTTAAGACAAGTATCGTTTTTCCCACTGTGACTGCCCTACGTTTAAGGACTTACTATGCTTGTATCTTATGTTCTCCTTGTTATTTCACATCACATACCAGTGGATTATTACTGGAAGAGAGGCATAATATCATCTAGAGTGACATTTTAAGATAAGACAGAGAATCCTGGATGGAAAGTTGGACTAAGTAATGGCCGAAATGCTTCCCAACCATAAAATTTAAAGACCCAAATGTGGAACAATGAAGTCATTGATTTAACAAGACTGTTTTCTGGGCTTGAATGTACCACTTACTTGATAAATAAACTTGGGCAAGACCCTTTGACCTCTTTGTATTTCAGCATTTTCATCTGCAAAATGAGGATGATTCTACTGAGGTCCTCCAGGCAGCCAACAAGGCTCAGTAGAAGTGAACACTTCTCTTCTGTCATCGCGTGGCGGGCCTGAGAGTAAGTGGTTCAGGGAAGGTCATGTGACGCCTTTGGGCCAATGAGATGCAGGGACAGATATGCTGAGGCTTCTGGCAACATCTTTCCATGTTCTTACAGAGTTTCTAGAAGAACACCCTTACCCTAGAGTTGCTGTTCTGAGTAAGGCTTAGGATTTCTGCAGCTGTCTTACTACCTGAGGAGGACATTGCTATACAAAGGAACAGAGGGCCATGGGAATCCCTGGGAAATGCAATGAGGCCATGGATGGAGTCTATGCTGATGGAATCCACCCAGAAGCTGGCCCTACGTCTACACTCCTAGTATGAAAATCAAGGTAACTTTTCCCATACCAGTTAAACCAATTTGACTTGAGTTTATTGTACCTACAATTCAAGGAGTACTAACTACCTTATAGGTAAGAAAATCTAAGTAAAACTGAAAATTAAGTGCTATCAGGTATTATTATTTACATGAACTCTCCTGGTTTTATGATGAAGCCACATCATCTTTGGGGGACATCTCATGGAGTTATCTATTGGGGTGTTTGGGTCCTTTTGATAATATCCCTGTCCAGTGGCTATTTAGTATACAGTTGGATTCTCCCAGTAATGGGAACATCCTCACCTTCTGAGGCAGGGATCATGGTTGTGTCACTAAGCACATCACAATGTGGTCATCCTGGGATTCAAAATTTGTACCTGCTTTCTGCTAAGCTCATGTGAAGCAGAGAGAAGGTAGAAGAATCAGGAAGGTGAATTTATTGCTATTGGCCTGTTTTTTCCCTCATAGAAATGGCTGAGCTCAGGCAAGTCAGCTGCTGGCGGGACTGTGGTCTCCCCATACCCTCCTGCCTTCTCCTTGCTGGCATTCTCTCTGTGGGGACCTAAGGGAAGTTATAGCTGTTCTTGGAAGGACAGTGGCCGTTTGTCTGGTCTGCATCTGAGGTGAGAGCTTCTGCGGCCATTCACGACAGCTTTATTGTGCAGTTTTTGGAACTGTAATTTTGAAATGATGTATTTCAGAGGCCAGCCTAGCACACTCTGACCTGAGCAAGCTGGACTCGTGATAGCAGAGAGCAGATGCTGTAAAGGGCAGGGCAAATATGAAAGGGAAAATGGTGCCCTGAAGCACTGGGCCCTCTGCTCCTAAAGCGAAGATATTTTTGTCTATTTCTCCTCTGAGTACCGTAACAGGCAGTACATGCTGGATATGGTGGACTATTAGTTTTAGATCCCCCTCCCTACCCGTCACCTACTTGTATCTGACTTGAGTCTGTGGCCACTGTTTTGGTATCTGTGGACTTGTCTCTGTGCCTCCTACACACACCCTACCTGCTGCCAGGCAGAGGGCCTCATGATGAATCCTATGATGGCCATCCAGATTCTCCTTCAGAAGGAGTTCCGCCCCTCACTGCTAGGAACGTTGCCATCAGATGGCCTGCAGCTGTCAGTTCTCTCTGGAAAATGCACTCGGCTAAACATGGTTGCCTGGCCCAAGGTGAGACCTGCTTCGCAGGGCAGCCTCCCTCCAATGGCTGGTCAAACAAAGGATATAAACTTCAGTCCTCTGGTTTCGACCTGAGACGACTCTGAAGGGTCATCTCAGCTGGGGGGCTCCCCATGGGGTCAGGTGTGGTCATTGTTGAGACTGCATCATGGCCCAACTTTTTTTTAATGTCTTTATTTTTTGGGGGAGACAGAGACAGAGAGTGAGCGGGGGGCGGGGGAACAAAGAGAGAGGGACACAGAATCCGAAGCAGGCTCCAGTCTCTGAGCTGTCAGCACAGAGCCCGACGTGGGGCTTGAACCCACAGACTGTGAGATGATGAGCCGAAGTCAGACAGCCAACTGACTGAGCCATCCAGGTGCCCCTGGTCCAACTTTCTAATAACTGTTCTGCATGCTAATCTCCAGAGCAGTCTACCTTCCAAAAGTCCCCCATGCAACAAGCTCTTGGTGGTGACGTAGGGTCAGTACTGGGGACAGGCATTCAGGCAGACGAGAATGTGCAGGTAAGACTCTGCCCCTCACCACACGAGATCTGTTTAAAAAACACTAGTGACCTTGGGAGCTGTGGAAAAAGCCCTCTGTTCCCCCAAGCTTCTCCTTAGGGATGATAGTAAGAACTACCTTTATAAGGAGCTGGTTCTGGGCCAGGCACTGGGCTGAGCACTTCATGGGCATCATCTCATTAATCTTAATCACAATCCTGCTGAGTAAGGCTCTCACCTGCGTTTTACGAATGTGGAACTGTTAGTAAATGTTAGTAAATCTGGTGGCGGAGTGGGTGGATCCCACCGAGTGTATCCACTCAGACATGTTACCCTAGACCCCTCAGCGGTGCTACAGGTAGGCAAGAAAGGATCAGAGGGACTTGAGGACAGTGTCCTTGGGGCGTTATTGCTGCCCAGTGCCTGCATGACTCACTTATGCCAGGAAGATATGCCTTGATGATAAGAATATCACTTTGGTAAGCATTGCTTTGAATGTATAAACCAAAATTTAAAGGAATTTTACAGTAAATAAACTATTATAGCTGCCATTACTGGGTGTGTGTACCTACGAGTCAAAGTGCTATATAAATATCTCATGTGTATAACGTGGTTAGTCCTTTCAACAGACCTCCAAAGTAAACTTTATCACCCCACTTTACATCAGAGGGACTGAGGCTCAGAGAGGTTGGATTAACCGGTCCAAGCCAGGGTGACCAACTATCCTTTATGGTCCAGGACTGAGAGATCCCATACTAACAAGGAAAAGTCCCTGCAGACTAGAACCAGTCGGTCACTGTAGGTGGAGCTAAAATACACACACACATCAGCAATGAAATCTTTCCATAAAGTTACTAAATATTAATTCCAAATTGGTTTGTTCTCTAACAATTGAGCCTGCATATATAACAGACTGATAGCCTCAAGGGCTATTAATAGTCTAAATGTGAAAAATACAAGAAGAGAAAATAAAATAATTTTTGATTCAGTCGAAACCATTTCCCATGACTAAGACATTATCCTTTAAAATGCCAGGGCCCCAGGAAGAATACTCCCACTGTGCAGCTTTATATTTTCTTTGAGCAGCAAAATGGAAGCCAAAAGGAACTTACCTCATCTGAAATTTGACCTCCAAATGTCACCCATGTTCCTAGAAAATAAACATTTACACATTATTTATAATCATTTTTCTTTTTAATTTTTTAACTTTAATTATTTTGAGACAGAGAGGGTGGGTGGGGGAGGGGCAGAGAGCGAGGGAGAGAGAGAATCCCAAGCAGGCTCCACAGCATCAGCACAGAGCCCGATGTGAAGTTCAAACCCATGAACTGTGAGAGCATGACCTGAGCCAAACCCACAAATCGGATACTTAACCGACTGAGCCATCCAAGGCGCCCCACATTTTTCTAGTATTAAATAAGAGGAAACACTTTTTCTTGCAACAGGGCTACTCAAATTGGTTGTTCACAAAGGTATCTGGATAAGAAGCATGTGGGGTGTTTGGACAAAGTCCAGCCACCTTCCTTCCTTTGGGAAATACTCTGGCAGGGGTCTGCATCCCTCTGGAAGAAGGGATGCCTTTCTTCACTCAATGGCCCCATCTACGCTACAGCAGCCCTGTCCTGCAAAATGCTTTTTCTTCCGCGATAGGACCATCATTGCTAGTGTGCGAGAGTGCAGTGCAACCAAGCCTGTTTTGGTTACACATACAATTTTGCAGAAGCCACCAGTTGGGAAGGTACAAGGGTAAAGGTACATGAGGCCACCCTTTCTGAACATGAAGGTAAGACCTTGAGTGATGTTTCTTTCCTTCTTTACCTCCAACAAGGGACTCTGTTTTGTATTCCCTATTACCTTTCAAAAGGAATCCTCTCAGATGTGTTTTCTGTCCCTGCTTTCAAGCCCCAGGAAGTGACACTTAAGCACCTTCTCTGTTTTATTAAACCTGTTACTCTGAAGTGGACATCTGCATTGGTCTGGGGATGGAAGCAAGAGCTGGGGTGAGGACTGGGAAGGCCAGGGGAGAGAGGCAGCAGCAGAAGTCAAAGATTTGCATTTAGAAGCAAGAGGGCAGCAGACTGAGTGGGCTCTCTGCACGCCAGTCTACAGTCACGGCAAACATTCATTCTCTCTTTGATCCATTTTTTGTTTTTGGCCCAACTGCTTGCCTAGCAAAGGGATTGCACCCAAATGCTGGGGACAGTGAGGTGATCAACCTAGTTCCTCTGCCTCAGGAGCTCAGTTTATGATAGCACAAGGCTAGAGCACGGCAAACACAAAGCAGTAAGGGAGGGAGTGCTCTACTAGACTGGTAGGAGGTGGCAGTCAAGGAAGACTTCTTGAAAGAGGTGACATTTTGGTTGAGTTGCACAGGAGGTAACTAAACGATGAAGGAAGGAACAGGCATTCCCGGGGAAGACCAGAGTGTGGAAGCATCAGCGTGTGCTGACCAGCTGTGGGGGGCCACTCAGCAGAGTGAGGACACGTGACGCAGAGAGGCGGGGTGGCAGGAGCGAGAGCCAGGGCACAATCGGTCTGCGTGGGGCAAACAAAGACATGTGTCTGGAATCTTAGGTTCTGCATTTACTAACAGTCGTAGCTCCCATGCTCACACCTTACAAATGCCCACAGTAAGCCGAGAAGTGTGTATACTTTGATCTCTAATCATTTCATAAACTTACAAGGCAATTTTACTGTCCCTACTTCCAGATGAGGAATCTAACATCAGCCAACCTAGTAAATTAAATACAGGTTTCCCCAAACAGGCCTAGGTTCAAGAAGGACATCCTTGTGGCCTCATGAGAATAATTCCAAATTAATTATGGCATTTGAATTCCACACTCTACAGAAACATGCTGATATAATCATACCTTTTCTCTTCTTCGTTCTCAGGAGTATCTAACAAGAGTAGATACAAATTATTTTCCTGTCCCACAATCCATCCCCAGAGGTTCCAAATGCTTCCAGACTTGTTTTGCCAGGCTAGAATGATGTTGACTTGCTTAGTATTTTATAATACATTTTGAATAAGGGACCATCATTTAAGTAATCAGGACATTTTACTTTAAAATGTCTGATTTCCAGCTTCTCTTAACAACAGACTAGTGTCCTCACAAGGTAGACACGCCCTGAACCAGAGAGGAAGTGCCTGTGTGTAAGGGTCGTGCCCTCCCGAGGTAGTGAGCACCCGCACACCTTCCTTTGGATCCAACACTGGAATCCAATAGCAGTTATTTACTACTACACATTTACTGCTATTTTTATTCCTGTAAAATTAAGGAAAAGATAAGCTTGTGCATCTCCTATAAAAGAGAGTTGAGAATAAAAAAAGATAGGAGCACAATTTTTGTACGGGTTGGAGGGGTTGGATGGGAAGAATATCCAAACAGAGAATGTGCACCCAGAAAAATGACAACTTAAGGCACCATAATAAAACCAGCCATGGTGGGTGTACAGAAAAGATGGGCGCCGAAAAACTTAATGGACTGAAGAAACGGTCGCGTGTTTTTCAATGAGAAGAAAATAAGCGATCTCTTGTGAAATGTAGTTCTCTATTAAAGAAAAAATTGCCTGGGCATCAAAACCTTTTTACAGACAAATGCTTTTATAAGAGTTTCTTTTGAATGCAGCAGAAATTATATGTCCAGAGCATAAAGAAGCATTTGCCAACATTACGGTACCCAGAAACAATGTAGATCAGCATGTTAAAAATATGGTGGAGAGAAAAAAAAAATGGTGGAGAACTTTCAGGATAAGTTCAATCACTGGGGGTACTTTTTACTGCAGCAAATGAGAACTCGGATGTGAATACGAGCAGACCATTAGCTGTATTTATTTGTGATGTGGGGAGAATTTTGGATGGGTCAGAGAACCCTTAGACAAGGAGTCCCTGAAAGGCAAAAGGTCAGGAAATGGCTTACGCTGTGATGAGAAAGGTCTCCGACCATTGGAGGAAGAACACACTATGCTGAGTTATGAGCGTTACTGCAGACCAGGCTCTCCCAGAGGGGAGGGCTGATGTTGGGTCTGTCAAGTAACAGATCGGAGGTGGCGCTACTTTGTAGGGGCACTGTACGTAAGTCCATTAATTTCAGCACTCTTTAGGAATTGCTTTGGGCTACAAAGCTGAAATGGGACAAGTAATTAGTACCATGGATTTGCTAGTCTTTCATATCTTCAAGCAAAATCAGGTCAGTGTTTGGTTGATAAATTTGCTGGCTCACTTGTGCTGTGATACTGCAAGAGACTTCTTTTAACTGTTCATGTCATTGAGGGAATAGTCCTAGCTCCACTTAGCCCCAAAGACTGGCCCAAAGATGCAGGCTTCTTACTGATGTCATATCCCATTTACACCTTTGGAGTATTTTTCTACAGGGGCATTTGCATGTATTTGTATACATGTCTCGTTTGCTTCTTTCAGTCCTGACAAAATAGAGTCAGTGGGAAATTCATTTGTTTAGGAATAATGTGGTCCACATTCCCATGTTGAAATCAGTTTCCAGAAATGAATATAATAGTGTGAAATCCATTCTCTACAACTGGGCCAACGAATACTGGCTTACAAACTTTATGAAAAGGAACTAGCATTATTTATCTTACCTTCATTGGTTAATTTTCGATAGTACAAATGAAGGGGTATGATTTAAAGTTCTTGAGCAGTAGTACAAAACGGTACTCAAGACTGAATATGGTAATGTTGAAAACTGGGATTGTACACACATCTTGAAGATCACCTTACTGGTAAGAATCATTTAAAAGATGTGATCCATGTTGGGAGAGCCTATATTTAGGAGAAGCTTTATTCCAAAATAAGTCTGAAAAAAACCACTACTCCCAGTTTAAGTATTTAAAGCTATATTCTATTTATCATTGTGAAAAAGTACAAGGGCTGACTGACATTTTGTTTCAGAAGAAATAGATGACAGGCTTCTGAATTCAAATCAAAGCAGTAATAAATTATGAAAAGATAGCAATAATTGTATTCCTTTTTCAGTTAAAACATTTTCATATAGATAGAATATGGGCATCAAATATATATTTACACTAAGTTACATCCCAACACTATAATTTAACAGAAATAAGAGTTTGGTTCTATTTCTGGGACTTTGTTTAGGTATGCCACCTCTCTGGCCCTTCAGACATTTCCTACCCATTTATCTTATAGTTACTTGCTTACAAACCTTTACATCTTTTACTAGGGAGTAAGCTATCTGAGGGTTAGGATTTTATTCCATTCATCTTATGTCCACAGCCCAAGAATAGACGTGAGTTGTTAGTGAATGGTTGGTAAATTTTGGTGAAATTGGATTAAATTGCCTCTGTTGTTAATCAAAAGAAAATACTGGGATGGTTTCCCATCAAACAAACATGTTTGTTTTGACTTATAGGAAATAAGTAATGCTGTCAACAGCTCTTCTAGTCCTTGGGTGATCGATGTGTTTCTTCCTGACCCCAGACCCCCTGCCCCCAACCAGGCCCCCTCCCGGAGAAGGAAGGCCCTTCTCCTAGGCTGTAAGGCCTCCAGTGAGGAGGGGGTGACCCAGTGCAGGCAGAGTTCACCAGCCACCCCACTAAGAGCTACCGTTTACAAATAGGGCACACTCCTTTCCAAGGGGGAGATACCGAGTGGCAGCCTTCCAGACAGAAAAACACTGCTTCTATGATTTTAGTCTTTACTACTCCGCTTCAGAAAATATAAGGTGTTTGATTAGTTAATATTCTCAAAAACCCTCCGTGACAAGTTTCTTATTCATTTTTCTGCCTCTAATGAGAACATGCCTTCTTGAGACCTAGAATGGTATATGATGATTTCACTGTGATATCTCAAATTAGGGGGATGTAACTTAGAAGATAATTTTACTAAACTGATACTTGTTATTTCGAACCTTTTAAAAGCAGAGTATAAAGAGAACTTTGAACTGTTATTATGTCTTCTGACGAAAAGTCCTTGATACACCAAGGAACATATGCTTTGAAAATCTGTTTGTATCTGGAGCACTGAGCTACTGTGGCATAGAAAAATTATTGAACTGTAAAAAAAGAAAACTACCTTTGCATATGCACGGGTGCGTGAGCACACACAGAACCGCCCTCCACCCCCCCCCCTCCCCCGCCACCCTATCTTGGTTACTTAGTTGCTTTGTTGGTGGTTTACAGGGTAATAGCCTCTTGTTACTCATTCAGGAAACACGTTTATCATTTAAATAACCTCCTTGCTTGAGCAGGAAGAGATATTTTGACATTTAGATGTAACAATGTTTGTTCAAGCAGGCTACTTCCCTTTAAAATGTACATCATACTAGTGCCCTCATTGCAAGCAGGATATTAACAAATTGGAGACCCTTTCTGAAGTTCAGTGTCTTTTTCTGTCCCAGCATCCTATGTAGGATCTAGCATTGCATTTAGTCATCACGTCTCCTTGATCTCCTCTGATGTATGACAGTTCTGGAGTCTTCCCTTGTCTTTCACAACCTTGATGTTTCTGAAGAGTCCCAATCAAGTACTTGTAGACTATCCCTCAATTTGAATCACTTAAAGGTTATAGATTTGGTGACTTCCTTTTCTATTTGCAGTTTGACCTGCTGGTGGTTTGGATTTTTAACTAGCAGGAAGAAAATCTACAAATGCAATTGTAATATTTATTATGTCACAGGTAATTTTTCTGCTCTCTCTCATTCAGCCAGTATTTATTAAGTATATCATATGCGAGGCATTGTACTTAAATGGTCAAGATGCAACAGTGAACCAAACTAAAAATTATTTCTGGAATATATTTATGAGGAAAGACAAAATAATAAAAAAATACAGTACTTACTTATGAATGTTAATTTTATAAGGCAATGGGGCGCCTGGGCGGCTAGTCAGTTAAGCATTCAACTTCAGCTCAGGTCATGATTTCACAACTTGTGAGTTCGAGCCTCACATCTGGCTCTGTGCTGACAGCTCAGAGCCTGGAGCCTCCTTCAGATTCTGTGTCTCATGCTCTGTCTCTGTCTCTCAATAATAAATAAAAACGTTAAAAATTAAAAAAATTATAAGGCAATAAAATAAAAATACATAGTGTTTACTGATAATCATTAAAAAGAGTCATTTTGGGGGGCACTTGGTGGCTCAGTCGGTTCAGCCTAGGTCATGATCTCATAGTGAATTTGAGCCCCACGTCAGGCTCTGTGCTGACAGCTTGGAGCCTGGAGCCTGCTTCAGATTCTATGTTTCCCTGTCTCTTTGCCCCTCCCCTGTTCTCACTCAGTCTCTATCAAAAAGAAATAAACATTGTATAAAAACTTTAAAAAAGAGAGAGAGAGTCATTTTTATAAGGCAGGAAGAGGGTATATGAAATGTCAGGGGGTGAGTGTTCAGATTTTAGATAGGGTGGCCGGATAAAGTTAGCAAAGAAAACGATGTTTGAGAAAAAACACAGAGAGTGGAAGATCTCTCCATGCAGCCATCTGAAGGCAGAGTGTTCCAGTTTGATGGTGAATAATGGGGAAGGAGGTTTGCTTGCCTGCTCAAGGTCAACAAGGTGGCCTGTGTGGTCAGAGAAGAAAAAGTAAGGTCTGAGGAGTCATAGAGAACCGATCATGTGGAGTCATGTCAGTCATAGCAAGGACCCTGGACAGGCCAATAGCAAGAACAACAGAGAGTCTGACAGTCTGCAGTCGAGCATCTATGGTACGGAGGCCACATCTTCAAGGCTGAGTCTGAAACCCAAGCACCCGTTGGGAGGCTGTTGTGAAAATCCTGGTAATACAGGACAATGATCGTGGGTCCAAGGTAGTAGCAGTAAGTATGGGAGAAGCACTTGAATTCTGGATAGACTTTGAAGGACAGCCAATAGGATTTGCTGATTAAAAGGATGTAGGGTATAAGAGAAGGTGAGATTTTAAAGACATCACCAAGGTCAGAGGAAGGGGAGAATGGAGAACCAATTCAACCCATTTCATTATGGATTTAACAATTCTTGTTTTGCATGTAGAGCACATGTCAATTTTAGGTAGTCAAGGCAGACCAAATGGCCAAAGAGTATTTAATCTAGAGGTGTGTGAAGTTATTACTCTGTTCTATCACTAAAAAGTTTAAGGTTAGAAATTCAAAACCCAGATCTCATTGAACTTAGACAACTCACTGGGCAAAATTAATGTGTTTACTATCTCATTTGAATAGAATTATTCCCTAAGAAACATGGAGCTAGAGAGAGAAGCATCCCCCCAAACTGTACTGGAAAGCAAGAAACCATGTGAGCCTGGGACCAGTGCTGAGTTGGTGGAGGGGGCACTAGGCTGTTGGCCACCTCCTGACATCAGATCCAGGAATCACTCTGCATGCACTTTCCTGTCTGAGCTTCAGGCTGAGTCTCCTAAGAACAGAACCCTTTCCTGTGTCCTTGTGCCCAAATCCTACTTATTCTTCAGACTCAGAATTCAGTGTGCAGGACACCGGTCCCTGACACGTCCTCTGGTGAGTCAGAATGAGTATTTTAGGTCTTGGGCCATTAAGTCTGTGCTCCTGAGAAAGCCCCAATCTATTGACTTCTAGTTTCCTTACACAAAATTGGGGGGCTCAAGCTTCCTTCATCTATCATTTCATGACTCTGTGGTTGGACTTTGAGGGGAGAAGAAGTCACCCCATTCACTCTTCTCCTACCACGTTGAACAAACCGCTATTACTGTACTGACCACATTGCTTTGCAGCTACACACTATTTTCTCATATGACTTCCCCATCAACTGACCTGAGTACAAGGACCAAGTTTAATTTAAAATTTTTAACCTCATCCATTGAAGTGGAGGCTGCACACAGTAGGTACTTAATAATCATCTTTTGAATCAGTAAATAGACATTTTGGAAGCATGTGCATACCAGCCCTGGAGAGAAAGGGTCTCTAACCCAAGACGTGTGCAGCATTTTCGTCGTTTCCATCATTCACTACCAAGGATGATTGGTCATGGTCTTAGGCACTGGCTGCACATCTGTATGGCCTGGGGAGCTTTAGTATTTATTTTTATTTTATTTTTTAAAACTATTTTTAAAGTTTATTTTTGAGAGAGAGAGCGAGCGAGTGAGTGGCAGAGGAGCAGAGAGGGAGGGCGACCCAGAATCAGAAGCAGGCTTCTGTGCTTCGGTGCAGGACTTGAACTCACGAGATGCCAGATCATGACCTGAGCCATAGTTGGATGCTTAACGACTGAGCCATCCAGGCACCCCTAGCCTGGGGAGCTTTAAAGCGTGGCTTTTAATGGTCCCTCACCAGACCAGTTAAATCAGAATCTCTGGGAACAGGACCTTGGCATCAGAATTTTTAAAGGATCCTCCGGTAACTCCAGTTACAGCCAGGGTTGAGGACCAGAGTCTCATATTGAGACATTAGTATCTCCTCCTTTTCTTTATACCTGTGTGTCCCCTACAGATAAACTAGATACAGATCTATGTCTGGGTGCCTGGGACACAGCTGAAGGTTCTATCTTTTTCAAAGGGCACAGACAAAACGTTCTTCCTTGTTCTGGTTTGCATCTGTTGATGTTTTCCACAGAGCTTGGCCCTTATTTTTGGATCCAAGCTGCAGCCTGGTTTTTCATTTTTGGCTTCTAGTGTATTGCTAATGAGCATCTGGCCTGAGTTAACAAATATGATAACAACTTAGCCTTTTCTTTTTTACTTTGATTACTTCTTGCAAGAACCAGTAATACCACTCCAGCTCTGGGGAAAGGAGAGGTTGAGGAGGGTGCTTTCACACCTGCACTTTAGTAAAAGAACTTGAGGGGCGCCCCGGGTGGCTCAGTCGGCTAAGCATCCAACTACAGCTCAGGTCAGGATCTTACCGTCTGTGAGTTTGAGCCCCGTGTCAGTCTCTGTGCTGACAATTCAGAGCCTGGAGCCTGATTCTGTCTCCCCTTCTCTCTGCCTGTCACCTGCTCACATTCTGTGTGTGTGTCTCTCTCTCTCAAAAATAAAACAAACATTTAAAAAATTAACAAAAAATAAAAGAACTTGAAATAGCAATGAAACTAGGTAGAGAAGGGGTAAAGACCATGTGGAATAAAAGCGTGCTTTCAGACAGGTTCCATATTGTAAATGGGAAGTAGGATTCCCATTTATGGGCAACCCTGAAAGATCTGAAGAATTCCACACATTTTATAGATGAGGAGGTGAAGTGGTAGAGAAGCGTCTTTCCACAATTGGTTAGTGGTGGGGTCTCCAAGGCCACGGTCTCCCCCAGCCCTGTGCTGCTTTCCGGTAATGACACTTCCCCCTCAAGCCCACCGCTCTGCTCTAGACAAGTGGTATGCATAGTGTTTGCTTGAAACCCTTGTAACAATACCCTGCTTTCATGAAACTTCCTATGTTCTTCCCTTTGCCAAATGCCTCCTCCACTGAACCTTCCTTATGATACGCTTTAAAACAGTTTCTGCTCCCAGACTGCCTCATCTGTGGTTGAAGAATGGCATATGCTTGCCCCCAATCTTCTGAGCCTCCTCCCTGCTCCCAGATTCTCTCAACTCAACTTCGGGACAGGTTTTAACTTGACTTCCCTTAAGACCTCCTGCATGGAACCATCCTGGGCTTTAAGTTCTCAAACCCTTAAGAACCCCAGAGCCAAGGCTAAGGGCTGAGCAATAATGAGATGTGTCCGTCACCGAAGGACTTCTGGGGCACGGGGTACAAGTGGGCAAGGCAGTGGCAAAGAGGAGTTAGACTTAAATTGGGCAAGGTTGGGGTCGGGCTGTCTAGGTCTCCCAGAAAAACCTGTGGAGAGCTAAGCCCTGGACCTTCATCTAATGCCTGTGCAAAGGCTTGATGTTTTGAGGGTTAAATGGCTGGGAACATTAGGTTCCACATGATCCTTATTGAGAATGTACAAATATTTGATATTTTCCTTCTTTCTTTGATTTAAAGTTCTATGCACTTTGGTGTGCAGGGATACCACTAGCAAATCTGCCTGGAACCATTTTGTTTGGTTTCCCCATGAGTCTGATCAGTAAGTTTAAAGACAAGGAAATGGTGATGGAAGTATTGGAGGTAGGATGGGGGTACGGAGATTAGAAGAGACAACTTTCCCTGTAAAACAGAATTGTGGGGGTTGACGCTACTCAATAGGGGCTCTTGTGAATGAAATTTCACAGCTTTCAGTCTTCCACCAGAAAACAAGAACCCATTCCCCACATTCAGTGGTTATAATTAGTAATACATAGTGATTTAAATCCATGGCTTAAGCTTCTTTAGTTTTCTTATGTAGCTATGAGTCCCAAATTGACTTAGCACCTTGGGCCTATTATGAAAAGTTAAAATACAGCCAAAAAGATTCTTAGATGAAATTTTTTTCTCCATGTGTTTTAATTTTGTGCCTACACTATTGAAATAAATATTAAAACTTTTATAACCAGAAGCAGTTTTTAAAAATCATTATTATTTCACTGAGAAATCTGTTCAGAAACAAAGGTTTTGACAAATTATAGCTCTTCCTACTTCTTGAACATGAAAAAGAGGCTGGGTTTATATTTTGTTAGTATTTTGTATTGTTTCTTGGTTAAATTTCTTCATATTTTCATACACTGATAATTACATGCTGAAAATTATTTCTTACAGTGAAGTTTCCCAGGCGCTTATAAGCACTATGTGTCATTCACATGCTTTACTCATTTTGGTTCTTTGGAAGAACTCCTTTAAGAAATGTACAGAATGGTGAATGTAGGTGAAATAACACAGTATTAGAATAAAATCAGATATCTACTCTGGGACCCCAGGCCTAAATGGCAATTGCTGTTTTTTGGTTTTCAACAAATTATTCTCAATATCTTCTTTAAAAATGGGGTCTGCTGTTAAGATTGAAAAAAAATTTTTTTTCTGTGATCTCACAGGGCTTGTAACATAGTATACACTCAAGTACATATATTTTAACTTTTTAAAGTTTATTTATTTTTGAGAGAGACGGCTTGAGTTGGGGAGGGACGGGGGTGTGGAGAATCCCAAGCAGGCTCTACGCTGTCAGCACAGAGCCCCACATGGGGCTCAAACTCATGAAACCATGAGATCATGACCTGAGCAGAAACCAAGAATTGGACGCCTAACTCACTGAGCCACCCAGGTGCCCCCATTCAAATATATTTTTAATTATTTTTTATATTTATCTTTTGCCTTTCCACAGAAGTTACTATAAGTGAGAACTGTCTAGAAAACATTGCTGTCAAGAATCTGAAAGCTGTAACCTCCTTTACGCTTTTATGTCTGAAAAGTTAATGTCTAATCTTTTTATCTTTGTGCAGGGATATATATTTTTTTGATGGTTCAGAGTTCTTGTCTCACCAAACAGTAAAAGTTTTGAATAACTCTGGTGTATCTATACATAAAAACCATGGGGAATGTTCATAGGACTATCAGGATATGCTAGGAAATACATTTTAATTACATGGTGAGGCAAAGAAATTTTACTGAAAACAAGATAAGGAAACATTGTCATAAAGAATGAAAAATATTTTGTGATAGTCTTTCAGATTGTTCCTGTTGGACTCAGCTTAATGATTTTATAGTATTAAATATTACTAATGAAAGTAGGAATACAAAATGATTCACACATTTTTTGACTAAGAAGTTTTTGAAATATAGAGAAATTAAAACTGAGGAAATATATAAGGGATAAAATAGCAAAACCCAAAAGATTAAAAAGGCCCCAACTTTTTTGTTATAGGCATATTAACCCAGTTCTCATGTTTCCCTCTAGATCTATGGATTTAGATGAAAAATAGCTTATTTTATCTATGCCTGATGGTTGCCAACTGTTAAGGATTTCAGCTTTTTTTTTTTCCATTTTCAATCTGTAACATCCTTTTGCTAATGGGAAATTCATATCTGTATCGAGTGGATGGGGTATGTTTGTATCTCCTATAGAGCTATATACATGGGTGTTTTTTAATGCATTATTTCTAGTTGACAGAGACCTTCCCTTTCCAGAAATTATGTATGGAAATTTATCATGTTAAAGAAGAAAATGAAGCAATAAAAAATCAAAAGCATGTTGGTATATTTGTAATCTTTAGAAGTTCCCATTCAATCCAAACTCTACATAGAGTCATTCTCCTTTGAAACAGTGTATTATGGGATACTGAAAATGAGATAAGCCCAGAGCAGCTCCTGGAAGCGTGATCCAGACCCTGATGTTCCCAGCCAGGCTCTGGCATCGAGGTGATGGCAGTATAACCACATAGTCCCAATTTTACAGGAATGGAAGGAAACTCCCTAAGGTACTGTATGAAAAAGTATTTATAAATTTAGGTAACCAGAGTCATCAAAGTATATAAAAGTGATATTTCTGTGTCAATAATTTTTGGATTACTCTCAAACACAGAAGACAGGCCTTCTTGAGACATTTTCAAAACTACTAACATCTTAGCATAATCTTATCTCTCCAGAGACTATATAAAAGCTGGTATGTACATAGGAGGGACTTAGTGTCTTATGAATAAATGAATTCAAGAACAGTGGATAAGAAGTGAGGAGCACAGAAGAAATGTTCAATAAATTTTTTATTGCCTGCTGATCTTTTCATTAATTCATTGCCTAAAACAAATTAGTCTACATGACTCTGTCTATGGCCCTTATGAGTTAGTAATGTGGGTATCCACCAACCCATACTGCAAACTGGTGCAGCCACTCTGGAAAACAGTATGGAGGTTCCTCAAAAAATTAAAAATAGAACTACCCTACAACCCAGCAATTGCACTACTAGGTATTTATCCAGTCCTTGGATAAATGCTGTTTCGAAGGGGCACATGCACCCCAATGTTTATAGCAGACTATTGACAATAGCCAAAGTACGGAAAGAGCCCAAGTGTCCATTGATGAATGAATGGACAAAGAAGATGTGGTATGTATATATATATACAATGTATATTACTCAGCAATCAAAAAGAATGAAATCTTGCCATTTGCAACTACATGGATGGAACTGGAGGGTATTATGCTAAGTGATATTAGAGAAAGACAAATATCATATGACTTCATTCATACAAGGAATTTAAGACACAAAACAGATGAATATAAGGGAAGAGAAGCAAAAGTAATATAAGAACTGGGAGGGGGACAAAACATAAAAGACTCTTAAATATAGAGAACAAACAGAGGGTTGCTGGAGGGTTGTGGGAGAGAGGATGGGCTAAATGAATAAGGGGATTAAGGAATCTACTCCTGAAATTGTTGTACCATATGCTAACTAACTTGGATGTAAATTAAACAATAAATTAAAAAAAATATATATATATATAATAAATTACAAAGAAAGAGAGAAACAGAGAAAGAAAGGAAGGAAGGAAGGGAAGAAGGAAGGAAGAAAGAGAAAGAAAGAAAGAAAGAAAGAATATTCCAGAAGGAGTCTAGGAGGCTGACATGGATCTGGGACTCATGGTAGAATAACACCTGGATTTGCCCTCTTAAAGCATTGATAGCCTCTTGTTACTCCTTCTGCTAGCACCAGGGGCCTGATTTTAGCAAACAAGAAAGAATGTCCCCAGAAGAAATTCCTGAGGTAGCAAAAGTAGCCCACCTGGTGATTCTCCATCTTTGATCATTTTGTGATTAGTGAAGAACTTTAGGAACTAGAGCTGTCTATTAACTAGGAAAGAATACATAACCATGGTGAAGATTGTGCTACCAAAAGATCTGGTCCATATAGCGCCTCGCGGTTCCGGAAGGTTGGCAAAGAGCTCTGCCCACTCTCCACAAAAGAGAGGGAATCTGTCCATCTTATTCATCATTGTCCCTTCTACACCCAGAACAGAGCTCACTTCTGTGGTTAACTATCTCTCAGGTCCGGAAATTATTTTTCTAGGTTTTCAACAATCCTAAAGTGTGTCCATGGATAAACAGATTGACTTTGGAGACTTGGCTCATCTCTAAAATGAATGAGGACACCCACTCCAGGATGGCTGTGAGAGCTCTGTGAGACAATGGCAAAGCCAGTCAATGCTTTTTCGAGAACTCCCATTGTGCCAGGCATTGTTCTACACACTTTATAGACATCATGTCGCTTGAAACTCACAACCACTCTGGGATCGGAATTTATTTGCTGGGAGTAGCTAAGCCAGGATGTAAGCCCAGGAACTCTGGCTTCACAGCCTATGCTCTTAATGATTTCAACAGCACATATCAAGTGTCTAGTACAGTATTACATATACAAAGAATGCTCACTAAACATTACTTCTCTTCTTGTCTTCTGAAGAGATAATATTTGAAGCACCAAAAGTTCCATAAGAAGATAAATGACTTTTCCAGAGACCACAGTGAAAGCCAAAGTTGACATTAGAATGTATTAATTGTAACAGTATACCCATCTTAATAAAGCTTAGAAAAGTTTATTATTTATTTTGGATTATTCAAAAGTGGCCCACAGAGAGTGTGAATAAACTAAAACATTCAAAAATGCCACAAAATTTTGAATTTTAATTGGAGGCCAAAGCTAAATGAAAAACAAACTCTGCAATTGGCAATTGCCTCTGCAATTGGACACCAAAATGGGCTGCTCTTGGGATGTGCCTCTTGCATACTGCCTGGGAAGTGAAATTTCTCAGGTGCTCAAAGCTTCCATCTTAATTTTTTTTTAAAGTATATTCATTTTTGAGAGACAGAGAGACAGGGCATGAGCAGGGGGGCGGGGTGGTGCAGAAGGAAAGGAAGACCCAGAATCCAAAGCACGCTCCAGACCCTGAGCTGTCAGCACAGAGCCCAACACAGGGTTTGAACCCATGAACTGTGAGATCATGACTTGAGCTGTAGTTGGACGCTTAACTTATTGAGCCACCCAGGTGCCCCTCAAAGCTTCCCTCTTAAACCCAACCACTTGATGAGCAAATAACTCAGCCAGTGAGCCAGGGTTGCCTCCTCAACTGTTCAGAAGTAGAGTTGAAAGCTCCTTGTCCAGGTCAGTGATCCTCAACTCTGGCCCAATTAATAGGACCACTTGGAAGCTGATGCCCTCCTCCACCCAGAGTCTGATTTAGTTGGTTTGTGGAAAAGCCCAGGCATAGATATTTTTCAAAATCTCCCATGTGACTGCGATCACAGCTGGAGTAAAAAACTGGTCCAGACAGCAGTTGGGACATCACTGGAATGGACTCAATCCTTCTACAAGATCCCAGTATGACATTAAATGCAGGGTCCAGAGAGTAGAGAACAGTTCAGTAAAGAAGGTTGAAAGTGGCCTTGACCCCAAACTCAAGACTGTAATGTCTTGCAGAGCTGTTAGCCCTGACCAAATAAAGGGTTACAGACTATTCTTTTAAGATTTTCTCTTTGGAGCTTTGCTTTTCATTTTATTAGTACTATTAACCTTGTGCAAAAATCCCAGTGGCAGTAAATGACTGTGGCAAAAATAGCTTAGTAGTAAGAAAAAATGGGTGAAATAAAAAAGAACATCAGCAGTCTCATTTTCTGGGACAAGATGACAAGGGCCACCAATCCTGATAGAGCAGGGTGCAAGTGAGACACATCAGTTTGATGGAGTCAAGGTGGAATTTCTCCCACCGGTGCCATGTAGAATGATTAGTTCAATATGGACATCTAAAAACTTAAGGGAGACCTAGGCAGAGATGGGCTACTAGATTATGATCCCATCCCTGCAAATTTTATTAAGTCTAGACAACTTTCGATTTTCTTTTAATAGATTTTCATGCCTATGGAAACCATATTCAAATAGAAATTTAAAAACTCATTCCAAAGACAAACATAAACACATTTTCAGTTTTTGGCATCACTGTTCCCCGCAGAGGTAACCAAGAACCCACGGTCTTCTTTATATGGCTCAGTGGGACAAGTAGAGGCCAACACAAGCCACTGATTCATCTGACTAAGATGCCAAGGCTTCTTAAAGCTACACTGGTATAGAAACTATAGATGTTTAGCACACCTTGGATATTGCAAACTCCCAAGTATAGACATCAACTAAAACAAATATATGCATGACAGGCAGTGACTATTAGATGGAACAGTAGAAAATGTTGATAGAGTGAAAACAGAAGACCATGAAAGTGCAATGAGATACAGAACTGAACTTGAGCACAAGGGTGGAGGTGTGTCTCAATCCTGTGCCAAATATACGTATAAAAGATCTGGTGATTCGCCTCCATGTGCTAGAATTTCTCCTCCTTACAGATCTTGTACTGTTACCTTCTCCCACACACTCTGTCCTTAAACTCTTTACTTTCTTCCAGTCTACTCTGTCTTCAATTCCTTCCTCGACCAGGAAGGTTAGGATGGCTGAATGATGTGACTGTGTATTTAAAAGATTCTCTTACCCTGTTCTAACTCTATCATCTCCCTGTTCCTTTATTGCAGCTGCCTGGCAAAAATCCCCACCTGGGTCAATCCGACTGCCTGGCTCTCATCACCCATGACCAAGATGCTGGGCTATGATGGAGAAAATCATAGAATACAGAGATGGATGCATTGTAAATTCTTGGTCTACAGTAACTATGTATAGAGCCTATCCGTGCTCTGGTTTTGGATCATTTTTCTCCACTGCTTGGATTTCAAAGATGTTCTACTTTTCTCAGCCTCGGGCCCCACTTTTTCTCCTTCCAGCATCAGATCACTCACACTTCCTGCTTCACAGAGAACATAAAAGCAGACAAACTATAATCCCTTCTACCTCTTGCTCCTAAACCCAGCAACCTACCCATCACAGACACAATCGATGTCCTGCCCATTTCCCAGTCATCTCCAGCTGCTTGAGGACTTCCTCTGGGATGCAGACACCCCATTTCCTTCACCCTCAGATGGGGGTGTACTCAACATTGGCTCTGAATTAAGGGACCATGAACTAAGATAACACTCATCCTTTCCTCTCTCCCTGTCACTGTGGTAGAGGTTTCCTTCTATTCAGGACTTGTTTCTCCGCGTTTCTTTTTCTTTCTTTTTTTTTTGTTAACTCAATTTGTTAGGCTGACACCTATATTAAATCATTTTTCTGAGATTTTATTTTATGCTTTTAAAAATATTTCCTTTTGTATTTCCTTTAATCAACTTTTGCTAATTTGGTCAAGCCTCATTTACTCACAACTGCCATGTGTGTTCTGTATAGGCTGTCTGTCTGTGCACACAGTCTGATGAACTGGGCTCAGTTAGTGAGCAATTAACTGATTGTTACATTTAATCTTCTGTAAAAGTCTCATGCAGCCTCTCTCCTTGCTTCTATTTCCAGTCCTCTCTAATTTGCTATCTGCTGTGACCACTGTGACCAGAGAGAGCTTCCTAAAATGCATCTGGCCAAGTGACTCCCAATCACAAAACAGATCAAGTCCAAGCATTGTGGCACGGCCTCCAGTATTTTTTATCGTCTTTCCAAAGTCCTCTCTTATCATTTTCTCTTCAGATATAATTCCTCCTCCAGGCCATGCTAGCTTTGACTTCTTTCATGCTTCTCCTCCTGAATTTATTACTTCATTTTAGAAAATATTTACTCAGGCTCCATCATCCCCCAGAATCATGCCAGATGGTGGGGTCAAAATGGCAAATGATAATAATGGTCTCTGTTTCCTGGAGCTCCCAGTCTAGGGGGGAAGACAGAAAAACACTCAAACAATTATAGCACAGGACCCAAAAGGCCACACCCTGGTGAGAGGTGTTGCAATGGGAACTCATAGGAAGCCTCTAGTTGGACCTGGATGATCAGGAAAGAAACAGTCAAACTTAGATGGGAGGGAGGGTCAAGTGGGAAATTAAAAAAAAAAAAATGCCTGAGGCTTTCTTTCTCTTTTCATCCTGACAGATTCCTCTGCATCTTCAAAATCCCATTGCCTCCCCCAGCACCCTCCCCCACTCCCCAGAAGAGGTGGTCACTTCCTTGTCTGTGCCATTTCTGTGTCTTACTGCTCTACCTTCTGCCTCTCTACTCCGAGCATGTCACTGTTAGACTGCTTTTTACCTTGTTTACTCTTTGGCCTCACCTGTTCCTACTCTATTCATCCTTTCTTACTCAGCCGTCTCTTCCTCCAGGAAGCCTTCCATGACTTGCCCACCTCTAGCTTAAGCAGTCCTCATAAGTGTTCCCACAGTTCCTTAGATTTCTCTCAGAGCACTGGTCACACTGTGATTCATCCATTCATTCATTTCATAAACGAGCACATACTGAACACTTTCTCTGATCTAGGCATGCGATCTGAACGGATAACCCAGCATACAGTCAGACTGAAGAAACTCACCAGCAAACCTAAACACAGTGTGTCCTCTGTGGGCACAAAGCCCAGAGATGTAATCCATCCCAGCAATCTGGCTGCTGCCCCCCACCCCCACCCCTGCAGGCCATATGGGGCCAGGCAGTGGTGCTCTGGTGCATCTTTTCTCCCCTTTCCCCAGCACAGCATCTGGCATAGCTTCATGCAGTTCGTGAAAGTGAGAATGAATGAGGAGTGCCAGACTCCATGCTCATAGTTCCTGGCCCTCTAAAAGCCCACAAACTAAGACACAGGTGATGTCTGAGGCAGCAGGTGCACCAGCAGGGCAGGGACAGCCAACCATATCTCCCAGGAAGGTACGGAAAGGGTGCGTGACTGCTCTGCTTCTCTCCCTTGGCTCTGGGAATGATGTGACGGGTAACAAAGTCACATAGAGAGCTTCTTCCAGAACTGTCTCAGGATCAGTCCTGTCCCCTCTCTTCAGCCAATGGTTACACGTATCTGTGGAGCAGGGCTGTACTTGCTGCCCAGAAAGAGCTGAAGGAAAGAGCAGCATTGAGCAGCCTGCAGATGCTTGGGAGGAGAGGACAGTGAGCCACCAAGAAGAAAAATGACCAAGTCCCACAGAAAGCTTGTTTCCAGTCACCATTAGCAGACCCCCGCCAGCACTTTCCACCCCCTCCTTTTCTCCTGCACAGCCTGAAGAGAGCCCCACGGCCAGACTGTCAGCTCTAATTCAGCTACTGCTCATTCCCTCATCACCCTGTTTTCTATCATCACATGTTGGGTAGTCTCTTCTGGTTTTAATTAGCGTCAGATATAAAATGACCACTGATGGTATTTTCTGCTTTGCTCTCCTGGAGGTTTTGCATATTTTCATCATCCAGGTGTTAGGATGAAGCTTTCATTTGTAAATGAGCCTGGGGCTCTCTGATCCTTCAACATTTGGGGAAAGATGTAAAGGAGAGTATCTTAAAAAGACAAAGCTACATATTTCCCCTCTGGAGGAAAGTTTTGTTGATTAGGCAAACTGAGGGAACCAGAAGTGAACACCCACCAAACTCGCCCAACTCTGAGTGCACCTCACACTGTAGAAAGGTCTGGGAGACTTTCATTTTTAACCTTGGCCTCCAAAGACATAAGAAAAGCTCAGATAAGCTAAAATAAGGGTGTGGGGAGGGTTTTCAGGATCCGAAAATTTCTTTTTGTCTCAACTCAGAGCAGAGGAACACAGAGTTTTTTACACAAGAGTCCTTTAATGTCCTTCGGGAATCTGCTTTCTGTGGTTGAAGTAGATTTAAACCCTCTGCAGCTTCAGGGCTGGTTCTTGGTTGACTGGATCCCTTCAGTAATTGGCTCCGGGATGAATACATAAGCCAGTCAGAGCCAATCTTTATATGGGGCATGGGGCTGCTGCAGCCATCTTGTCCCTCTAAGGGCAGCCTGAGAACGAGTCCTCGAGCGTGCAGAGTTCATAGTCTGATCCCGGGATCAAGCCATTCAATGGTCCACTGCCCACATGAGCCTAGAAACTTCTGTTTTTGTTTTTTGGCTTAAGCTGATGTTTTCTCTTTGCTTTGGCTGAGTTTTCTATTCACTTTCTCAAGAAGGCTTCTGATTGATTCACACTCAATAGATGTAAAAAGAGCTGGGACTTTATTCCTAATTTCATCCAGCTGAGGCCTCTAAGACATGGGTATGAATTTCTACACATTTCCCCTGGTGTGTTGACCCACAGCTGGTCACCTCCTCAAGCAATGCATGTGGCCCTCGAGGGCTCCCCACAGCCCCACGCTCTCTTAATCTGAGCACCCCATTTCACAGGAGGTCAGCACGCCACGGGATGATTCCCTCCTATTTTAGCCTCACCATTAGAGGAACTCAACTTCACTGCTGATTGAAAGTAGGAAACTTTCTCAAACTTCCATTTGGGTTCTTACGGTTTAAGAAAATAATCTTCTAAATGAAATCTTTATAAAATTAGTGTACACGGCAAATGCAGAGTAAATAATACAAATAGACTTGCATGTGCACAAGGTGTGCCGTCATCAGGCTAATTCTTTGAGTGGCAGAGTCACAGGCAGGACTCGCTGACGTCTTGAGGGCAACATGCACAAGAGGGAAAGTCTGGAGTTAGGAGTTTCCTTCAGGGCCTCTAGACAGACACATAATGTCTGCACTTACTTGTATTCTTACTTGGAACTCTCTTCCAGGGAAAGCACACTGGGTCATGGGCCATGAAACCTGGATTCTGAAGAGTGATTTCAGAAGTCATTCAGACTCCAGCATTTTCTAGTCATTCAGACTCCAGCTGCCAACCAGGAGTCATGGGGAACTTGATCATGGTCAACATTATGACTGTTAGAGCTAGAATGTACCTTCCATGTCTGGTCCAGCCATTCACTTCTTGAGGAGGAAGGTAGGGCCAGGGAGAGGCTGTGGTCACTTGGAGGCTGTGGGCGGAGGAGGCAGCGGAAATCAGGTGGCTGGTGGAGAGGCCAGACGCAGGAGATGTAGGCTCTGCTGTCTCTACCACTGGACTTGGACGAGACATTTTCTCTCTTTCTAATGAGGGACCATAACGCAAGCCACAAGGGCTGCAATCACCCTCCTAGGTGGGATTTATGTGACCTTCCTGAGGCACTCCTGGCTGCCCAAGGACAAAGGAAGGGGAAAAACAGAGATCACAGTCACACAGGACAGGAGTCTCCATCAGTTTACACATCTCTTGGTAAATTATGAGAAAAAGGCAATTTTATCAGTAGTTGAATCTCCAGAAGCCTGTAGACTCAGTTTCCTGGAGCTCCAGCATCACCCTCCCCTCCACAGTGATGTGGGGAACAAACACAAGAAGGAAAGAGCAGGTAAAATTAACTTTATCACCTGCAGCCCACGGACAAATACTTGAGAGAAAAACAGAGTAAACCATTTCTCCAGGAATCCCCTAAAGTCCTAATGTTAATGCCTGACTAGAGGGAAAACAACCTTAGCTGGACAATAGCAAGGCCTCTGGCATCTTAGGAGTCCTCTTTAGCATATGAAAGTCCCTCTGGAGGCCTCCCTTTTGCCTTTACCGCCCCCCCCCACCCAACCTCCAGTTTATCACCAGTCACTCCTCACAACCCCAGTGCAGCTCTTCCCGCCCAAGGGTCTTCTCCCCATCCTTTAATAAAAGCACCTTTTTGCAACAAAGGCATCTCAAGATTTCTTTCTTGGCCATCAGCTCCGGACCCCCACCCCTCCAAATCCCCATCATTCCTGCCTCTATTCTTCTCCTCTGGATATGGGGTGGTAGCTGCAAGGACTAAATCCCTCTCTCATAAGTGTGAAACCATGTGTATAATTATCGGTTCCATCAAACAGCTGCATCCGGGGCTCCGGAGGACCTTCTCTCCCCTGCTCCCCAGCGGTTGTACAATTACTGGCTTCGTTTGTCAATCACAGGTTAGGAAGTAGGACCACTCATCCTTGTATAGCTGGGGTGTAGGTGGGGGTGTACATGGGGTTGTTAGGGACTCCTTTGGTTTCTCTTCCCAAGCTCTTCCCCAGCCCCGGCTCTGACACCCTGTGGCTCAGGTAGCTGCTCTCTCAGGCTGGCTCTATCTTAGAGCCTTGTACGTACACTCTAGCGGGGAGGCAAGGGCACAAGGCCTGTAGTCACCGACCATTCACAGTGCAAGCGGGTGTCAGCAAACCTTATGGATGTAATCGATGAAAGTAGGAAAGGAAAAAGAAATACCCTACAACAATCTTGCAAAAGTACAAAAGCCTGTTCAGGTTTAATGTGGACGCACCATGGTAGTTACTCAAAGTAGACTTTCCAGCCTCAACTTCTCTTGTTATATGTGTTTTTTAAATTTTTTAAAATGTTTTATTTATTATTAAGAGAGACAGAGCATGAGTGGGGGAGGAGCAGAGAGAGAGAGGGAGACACAGAATCCGAAGACAGACTCCAGGCTCTGAGCTGTCAGCACAGAGCCCGACGCGGGACCGAAACTCACAAGCCACGAGATCATGACCTGAGCCGAACTCAGACGCTTAACTGACTGAGCCACCCAGGCGCCCCTCAACTTCTCTTGTTATATATTTGTATTCGGGCAGTGTTTAAATTTTGTGGGTATTTTGGTCTTAAGGTAATTCACTCTGTGTTATGAAGAAAAACTGGTCAACTCCCTAAGGAAAGAAACTGTATCGTTTGTTTCTCTAGTGTCTTAGAGGCGCTTCCTAAATATTTGTTGTCGTTGTGTTGTTACCATAATAGGCGAAGTGGCTAGTTTACACTGGCCTTAGCAACAAGAATGAGACTCATGAAGGGTGTCACAAAAATAATACCATCCGTGTTAAATATTTAATGTCATGTTCTCCTAGTGTCAAAATATTTAGTTCAGTGAGAGCATCCCTAAGGCAGAGGGAGACAAGCCAGGAGTACATTCTGCACATATGCAACATATTAAAAAGAAACCCACACAGTTTATTCTTACAACTCACCGCTTTTGCTTTGGAAGGTTCCCAGATCAGGAAAGGGCATAAGGCAAGACTGGCCCAGGGGGCGGGTGCTGAATGGAAGGGAAGGTGAGCTCAGTCTGGGCAGATTCTCCTCTGGGAGCCCACCGGTCAGGTGGAGGTGCCTCAGGCCAGCTCCAAGGGCTGCTAAGCAGGAGGGGTCAGAGAGGCTGGCCCCTGGCTCACCAGTCCCCCAGGCATACCGGTCCCTGTCTCTTTTTGCCTGGCTGGGGCAACGGCCTGGAACTCTGTCACCACCTCAAACATCATCAGTGCGGCCTTTTAAAAATACCTGCAGCCCACGCGGGCCCCAGGGGCTTCTTACTCCAGAGGTGTGGACAGAGACTGGCTACCCACATTTTTAAAAGCACCACAGGTAATTCTGATGTGCAGCCAGAGTGGAGAAGAAACACCTCCTGAGAGAGTCAGGGTAGGCTCTCCAAGGTGTTAAATATTGTACTCTAGGACTCCATTTGAGAATGAAGTGTGAAAGAGCTGCCCAAAGTACACAAAACAAGCTGACGCTAGAGGCGGTTTGCACCGCCCACAAGGTACAGCCTCCAGGCTTGCGTAGAACAGGGCCCTGGAGACAGGGGCGCTGCTGCTGCTTTTCACTGCTGACGCCAGGCCTAACCCCCTCTGGGAGCATTGGCATAAAATGCCCTTCATGACCAGAGAACAGCCCAGATCTCCTTTGGGGTGATAGTATCTTTTCTTTTTCTTTTTTCTTTTCAGGTTTATTTACTATTTTGAGAGAAGGTGAGAGAGCATGAGAGTTCAGGGTAGGGGCAGAAAGGGAGAGAGAGAATCCCAAGCAGGCTCTGTCAGTGCAGACCCTAATGGGGGGCTCCATCTCACAAACTGTATGATTGTAACCTGAGCTGAAATTGAGTCAGGTGCTTAACAGACTGAGCCACGCAGTTGCCCCGGGATGATGGGATTCTATGTGAGGTTCAGTATGTGCTCAGCTGAAAAATAAGCATGTGACCACATATCACCCAGATGATATAGGGAGATCCCTATATTGTGGGTCACTTCCTGGAACTATCTGGTGGCTCACCTCACCACACACACCTGTGTGATATTTTAAAAAACTAGCAAAATGTTTTCATTAGTCAGGGTTCTCTAGAGAAACTGAATCTTATAATTTTTTATGTAATTCTTTATTATATATCTTATATGTAAATATTTATATAATTATATTAAAGTATAAAATTTCTTTCTTTACAGACTTCTTCTGTATATAAATATACATATATATAAAGAGATTTGCCTTAAAGAATTGGCTCACATTATTGTGAAAGCTGGGAAGTGCCAAGGTCTGACAGCTGCACCTGGAGACCCAAGAGAACAGATATCTAGATTTGGTCCAAGTCTGAAGGCCTGAAAACCAGAAGAGCCCAATGTTTAAGTTCTAGTCCAAAAGCCAGCCGGCTTGAGAGCAGAGAAGAAACAATATTTCAGTTCAAGTCCAAAGGTCAGAAAAGTCTGCAGTTTCGGCTCAAAGCATTCAGGCAGGAGGAGTTTCCCTCCTCCAAGGAGGGTCAGCCTGTTTATACTATTCAGGCTTCAACTGATTGAATGAGGACCATCCACCCACATTGCGGAGGGCCACCTGCTTTACTTGGTCTATGAATTCAAATGTAACTCCGATCCAAAAACAGCCTCACAACACTCCCAGATTACTGTTTGAATGCACATCCAGGCACCCTGTGGCCCAGGCAAGTGGACAAATAAAGTTAACCATCACAAGCGTTTTTTTCTTGCACACATATTATCTGGAGGGAGGCAGGTATATCCCAGAGTAAACAGTTCAAGGTAAAGTCAGCCTCTCAGTCACCTGGAGGAGCCACTGCTCACTGTGGTGTGTCACTTCCCATGGCATCAGACACGCCTCTGCTCCTAATGGGAGGCCATACGGGGTACTCAGAGTGTGGGCAGATGCCCCTTCTCACTGCTGGGGCAGCTTTGAGCCCCACCCCAGCTTGGACATACTGTGTATGCACTACATCTCCAGGTCCCTAACCAACTCTGGGGACAGTCCTCAACATTGGACCTTTCTGTGTCCACTCCCCACTTCCCATTTCCACTTGGCCTTCACTGACTCTGCACTGATACACTGCTGGAACAAACAAAGAACTGGGCTTGCTGGTCCTCAGCTATTCGTGATTTCTCACTTCAGCTGCATCTTCACTATCACCCCATGTGCTTCTTGCCATTCCTTAGCAGTAAGTTTAAAACAAACGATTTCTCACTAGCACACATTACCACATAAACCACGACTCATACCAGCACAAATACAAGTACATAGCTAGTACACACATTAGTACGCACTACAATACTATAATGGATGTAGGTCAGTACACACTGTAGTTTGTCCATTCCACACAACTCCTCATTATTACACAATAACGCACAAGGTATACTCAGTCTTACACAAATACAAGCACACCCCTAGTACACATGCTAGCACACAGAGTTGCAAACCTATCACACAGTAGCACACACCAGTAACTATGCCAGAACCAGGGCACGCTTGTAAGCAAACAGACATCTAGTACACAATCTCGCCACACTAGCATACACTAGCAAATCTCAGACACAGTAGCACACACTTGTACACATGTTCGTTCCCAAAATTTAGATTGCATGGGTATCACTAGGAGCACACACATTAATGGATGCAAGTACCCATGCTAGTATATGCGTGAGCACACACTCCCAGTAGTTGTATACTCACCAAACGCGTAGGAGTGCACAGACTAGCACTCACACTAGGAGACACAAGTGTACATAACAGTATACACACGTTTACACATGCGCACTAGCTGTACCCTCACTGGCACACGTAGTACCCATCCTGGCAGACACACTAGCAGAAACAAATACACATGCTCGTATACACGTGAGGACACTAGTTATACACACACTGACGCTCTCCCAACACATTAGCTCACACATCAGCAGAGGTAGGTACATATGCTGGTGTATACAATACTGTAATGAACACTACCACCAGTACATACACTAAAGTCCTTGGTACACATCTAACTGTATGTCTGCTCAAAACTTTAAACATGTTGGTGTACACACCAATCTTACTTTTCTCAGAATGAAAAATACATTCTAAAGGGGCATCTAGGTTGCTCAGTGAAGCATCCAGATCTTGATTTTGGCTCAGGTCATGATCTCAAAGCTTGTGAGTTTGAGCCCCATATAAAAATCCTGGATGAGAGTGTGGAGCCTGCTTGGAGTCTCTTGCTCCTTCCCTCTCTCCAACCTTCCCATGGTCTCTCCATCCCTCTCTCTCTCAAAATAATTTTGAATTACGATGAAACATAGCTGGTAATTGGTGGGTGTACTTTGTGATTTTAGTTGAATTTACTTTTTTGCACATGTCTTACATATATGTTAAAGACAGCAAATATTAGTGGGAAGGTACAAACTATTAATTTGTTGCTTCTATCAAGAAATTCAGTAATTTATCATGAATTACAAGAATAACTCCAAAACGATATTTGTGATTTACTAAGTGACATCAATAAAGAAATGAGTAGGTTTGGTTTTCCAGGAAAGACCCATTCTTTGGTAGACATATAATTTACTATTCTTATGAAAGAGAGACCTAGAAAACCCTTTTCTAAAGAAGATTATCAGATAGAAGATGTTATCATAGAAATGTATGACATCCAGATGGCCAACAGACACATGAAAATCTCACTTGCCATATGGAAGGAAACATATGCATGAGTGGCCCACCCAAACCCCTAGTGAGAAGTGGGTCCAGGAGACCCTTGGGATTCAAGGGCAGACTCTCAGGACCACAGTGGGGCACAAATGTAAGAGCAAACATGAAACTGGAGTCCAGAGTGTGAGCACGAGGACAAAGGCCTGAGGAAGGGGAAGGGGGCTCACCACCAGCAGGGGCAGGAACAGGGCAGAGAATGTGATGAACAGCAGACAGAGCTGTGGGGGTGTTGCCATGTCTTTCTTCAGTGTGGGCTGAGCTGCTGCCTGGCTTTTCTGACAGCCCTGATTCATCACAGTGCTTTCTTGTGAGGTCACCACCATTTCTGGCCAATCATCAGTGCTCTTTCAGAGTACCTGAGTGGTGTTCAGGTGGCCAATCAGGAGGCAGTTCACCTGGCCAATCACAAATGGCCTCTCCTG
>PJEM01012652.1:16532-45792 GCA_004023845.1 Helogale parvula | reverse complement strand
AGGGGAGGGAGGCCCAAGAGACCCAAAGCTGTCTGGGAAGACTGCCTGACGGCCTAGAGTGAGAATGCCTGAGGGGACAGCCAGGGGGACGGGTCTGAGAGTAAGAGATGGGGGGGGGGAACCCTGGTGGGACACAAAGGCAGCTGGGAGACTTGTGATGAGGAGTATAAAGCCAAAGGACACGGAAGAGATTCAGAAGTTGTCTGGAAGGAACATTAAGCAAAGATGCCTCAAGGGGTCAGAAAGACGCTGGAGGTGGGCAGGAGACGATCCAGCAGAGAAGTGAGGGCAAGGGGAGCCGGGAGGCCTGAGCCAGGTTCTGAGGCGGAAGAGAAGATGGGTCTGTGTGGGGCTCCTGGCAGAGGCTGGCAGAGGCTGGGTACCAGGGAGAGGCAGGGAAGGATGCGAGACAGGGCAGAGGATGGGGCGATGGGGCCCCGTGTGGATGGGGTCTCCAGATGGAGGGAGAATGGAGAGTAGGGGTGGGGCGGTGGGTGGGGAGGACCAAGGAGGTCAGAGGAGAGGGGACAGGAAAGGCCTGGGGGCAGAACCTGAGCGGGCCGAGGACGCAGGCCCCGGAGGAGCAGGGAGGGGAGGGTGCCTGGCAGGTGCGGGGAAGGGTGGAGCGCCCGGGGAGGTCTGAGTGGACCGGGCGCCCAGAGAGAGACCAGAGGGAGACCCAGACCGGGCGGGTGGGGCGTGCGGCAGAGGCCGGAGGGGACCGGAGGGGTTGAGGCGTCCGAGGGGGCGGGGCCGGGGGCGCCGCGGAACTCACTCGAAGACGAAGAAGAGGATGGTGGTGGTGAGGATGAGCAGCAGCGTGAGTGCGAAGACGCCGCCGTGGCCGGCCAGCATGAGGCGGCCGCCGCAGTAGAAGCGGTTGCGGCCCGGGAACACCTCCCACTTGCGCCTCGGGCGGCGGCCGATGCTCCCGCTGCCGCTGCTGCTCCAGCGCGGCGCGGCGGCGACGGCGGGGGCGTCGGACGGCGGGGGCCCGGGGCCCGGGCCGGGGGGCGCGGCTGGGCCGGGGCGGCGCGCCCCAGGGGAGGCGGGCGGCGGGGCGGCCCCGGGGCTGATCTGCTGGTACTCGCAGTCCTTCATGCGGCCGGCCGCGGGCCTCGGCTCCGCGCCCCGCGGGCCGGCCGGGCCGCAGCGGGACCGGGGCCGAGCAGCGGAGGTGGTGGCGGCGGCGCGCGCGGCGCTCGCTCGCTCGTTGGGGGCGGCCCCGCCGCCGCCGCCGCCCCGCCCCGCCCCGGCGCGGCCTCCCGCCGCAGCGCCCCCTCCGCCTGGGCCCGGGATGGCGCTCGCGCCCCGCGGCCCGCCCTGGGCTCCGCGGCCGACCCTGAGTGGCAGCGGTCCCCTCTGCTTAAACACAGGGCAGCGCGCTCCCGGGCGCCCTCTGTTCCCTTACAATGAAATCATTTCTTGGGTGTCCCCTGTGGGACAGGCACCTTGCCAAGCGCCGAGATTCGAGTGGTGGACTTCTTGATCTACTTCTGGCAATCTGTAATTCCAGAGCCAGGCTTCACCCATCCCCGAGGACTGACTGGATGGTATTCGGGCGGGGGGACACAATCTGTTTTGAAACCCAGGGAGCCTCTTTACTACTGTCTTGGAGTTCAGAGTGCCCAGTGGGTGTGTGTGGCACATCCTCTGACCTCCCTCATCTAGATCTGTGATGTGGATCCAGACCAAGGGCTATCTAGATATCTGGGTTGATGTAGAGTTGATGCCACAGGGCCTCCTTATTTTTCAAGACTGTTGGGTGTATTTGCTTTCCAAATTGCTGTGTAACAAATTGTCACAAATTTTGTGGCTTAAAACAACACAGATTATTATCTCATACGTTCCAGGTCTGGAGCGCCAACCCAGTCAGTTGAATCCTTTGCTCTGAATCTCAGAAGGCTGCAGTCAAGGAATCAGCAAGGCTGCATCCTCATCTGGAGACTCAACTGGGGACGAATCTACTTTGCAAGCCCATTCAGGTTTTGTTGGCAGAACTTATTTCCTTAGACTATATGACTCAGGGCCTGGGATTTTTCCTGACTGTCAACTGGAGGCCTCCCTTGGGTTCCAGAGGCCATGTGCAATTTCTAGAGATTCCCACCTTTCCTTGCCACGTGGGCTTCTCCCACGTGGCCTCTTACTTCATCAGGCCCACAAGGAGAGTCTGACTCCAGTCCGCTAAGACAGAGTTTCACATTATGTAACTTACCATGTACGTAGCAGGAGTGACATCCCAGCACCTTTGCCATATTCTTTTCTTATTTTTTTATTTTTTGTTTGTTTCTTTTTGAGACAGAGAGAGACAGAGCATGAGCGCAGGAGGGGCAGAGAGAGAGGAAGACCCATAATCGGAAACAGACTTCAGGCTCTGAGCTGTCAGCACAGAACCTGATGCGGACCTTTGCCATATTCTATAGGTTAGAAGAAAGTCACAGGACCCACTTCAACTAAAAAAGAGAGGATCACACAAAGATGTGAACAGCAGGAGACAGGAATCACCAGGGGTTACCTTAGGGTCTGTTCACCACACTGGGGTTACTGGAAAACATAAGGAAAAGTATAGGTAAAGGGAGAGTTGGAGGCTGGCATAGGAGAGAGTAAAAAAGAAAGTCAAAATACATGATGCGGAGGGGTGGAAGGGGAACAACAGTGACCTCAAGGATCACTAATCGTTACACATGCCAGAAGCTGCCCAGACACGCCCCTGGTGCCGAAGATCCTGGCTTTGATGAGCCCCACCTTGGCGTGAGCCGTGCTGTGGGCTTCTTCCCCTCTTGCTCCTTGGCTGTAGAACAAAGTTAAAAACTGGACATACTGGTTTCAGTAAGGATTCCTGCTGTCCCACCCAACTGGATTCTTTTGCAGCCCTGAACCTTTGCTTGCTCCTTGTCACTTTACAGAGACTCAAACTATCCTGCCTGATCTCAGCCTTCCTCCCCTCTATCTCAGAATCTCCCCATTTGCACGGATCCTCTCCTCTTATCTGAAAGGTCTGGGCTTCCTTTGCCCCTGGCCAGGCCTCCATTCATGTCCTCTCTCTGTTCATAAATACTGCAAACACATGCTCTCTTCTCCTCTATCAATTAAAAGAAAAAATGAAACTAAAATACCAACAACAGAAACGGCATTCCATATTTGGCTCCCTCCTCCCTCTAGTGTCAGGTTTATCTTTTTGTCTCTCATTTAAAGAGTAGCTACCATTTGCATGCCACCTATCCATTTATGACTTTTTTCAATTTAGCCTCTGTCGACATCACTCCTCTAAAACCTCTATCTTGGGGCACCTGGCTGGCTCAGTCTGTAGAGCATGGGACTCTTGGTCTCAGGGTTGTAAGTTCAAGTTCCTCATTGGGTGCAGAGATTACTTAAAAATAAAACCTAAGGGGTGCCTGGGCGGCTCAGTTGGTTAAGGCATCTGACTTTGGGTCAGGTAATGATCTCATGGTTTGTGGATTTGAGCCCCTCGTCAGGCTCTGCACTACAGTGCCAGAGCCTGCTTGGGATTCTCTCTCCCTCCACTGCTCTCTCTCTCAGGCTCTCTCTCAAAATAAATACATAAACTTAAAAAAAGACTTCTAGGGGCACCTGGGTGGCTCAGTCGGTTAAGCGTCCGGCTTTGGCTCAGGTCATGATCTCACTGTTTGTGGGTTTGAGCCCCGCATCAGGCTCTGTGCTGACAGCTCAGAGCCTGGAGCCTGCTTCGGATTCTGTACCTCCCTCTCTCTCTGACCCTCCCCTGCTCATGCTGTCTCTCTCTCTCAAAAAAAAAAAAAAAATTAGAAAAAAAATACTTCTATCTTAAATGTCACTGATGACCCATTTAGTGTGGCATAAACTATTCATTCTCACCAATACTCACAGTTCCCAGCCTCTTACAGATGGGTGTGGCCAAGTGACTGAATTCTAGCTAATGGAATGTGAGTGGAAGTGACAAGCTGGCTCATGAAAGTCCCAGGTGCTGATCTTTGCTCCCCTTCCCATCTGCTGGCCGAATGGAGGAGACTCTGAGACTCAAACTAGATGTCCCCATTACAAGTTTCAGGGTCCCAGTCCTTCTCAGTCACCGGAAAGACTTAATAAGGCTGAATTCAACTGACGTAATTCTGCTACATGCACAATATTTTATTTGTAGCAAATAAGTCTGGGGGCTGGAAGAAATAAGACATTGTTTTACAGTTATCCTGGAAATGCTCTGGTTCTCTCACTTTGACTTAGACAAAGAGTCTAAAGATCCAACCTTGTCATATTCTTTCTGCAAGGACTCTGATGCACTCAGAAGCGTTCCAGCCATACCAAGTCCCATAGTCATCATCACCTCCATAACAGTCAAGTGCAACAATCACTTGGGCCCCCAAGGCACTTTCTTTAGTTGGCACTTCATCACAAATAACCACAGGTGATAATTTGATTAATCACGATGCCACAGCATGCCGTGGATTCCTCGCATTGTGTTTCCCATTGGCAAGGAGCTCAGCACACTGAATCCAATGAAACAACCAAACCAGATCCCTATTCCCATCTTCTGAGGTCCATTTCCTGGGACTCCCTCTGAGTACCAATTTCTCCATCAGTCAGGGTCCAGCCAATGAGACAGAACCATACCAGTCATTGCATAGAGGGAATTTAGTATAAAGAACAGTTGAGACAGTTAACTAGGTATAAAGCTGCAGGTAAATAACTGGAAGTTATTAAACACAACTTAAAGGTTTTTTTTAATGTTTATTATTTTTGAGAGACAGAGTGCAAGAAGGGGAGGGGCAAAGAGAGAAAGGGAGACAGAATCCGATGCAGGCTCCAGGCTCTGAACTGTCAGCAAGAGAGTCCAACATGGGGCTCAAACTCGTGAACCAGAGATCATGACCTGACCCGCAGTCGGGTGCTTAACCGACTGAGCTATCCAGGTGCTCCTTAAAAAAATTTTTTTAATGTTTATTTTTGAGAGAGAGAGAAAGCATGAGCAGGGGAGGGGCAGAGAAAGAGAGAGGGAGACACAGGATTTGAAGCAGGTTCCAGGCTCTGAGCTGTCAGCACAGAGCCAGACACGGGGCTCTCAGGGCTCAAGGGGCACCTGGGTGGCTGAGTCAGTTAAACGGGGCTCTCGGGGCTCGAACTCACAGACCGGGAGATCACGACCTGAACCAAAGTTGGAAGATCGCCCGACTGAGCCCCTAGGTGCTCCTAAAGACAACTTTAAAGTTGTAAAAGAACAACTCACAGATCACAGAGGCAGCAACAGCAAGGAGGCGTCTATGGCTCAAAGGGCTGGGAGAACAAAGGGAAGCATTTGGAATCCCTCAAACTTAGAAACTTATAAGAGGGGCTCCACTTAGATCTCTAAGTCTAGTGCTGGTGTCTGGTGTCTCCACACAAGGAGGAGGGACCAACACCGCTGAGGACGCAGTGCCACCTGGCTGGTGCCGGTGTCTCTGACTGGGACGCCGTGAAGCTGGTTCTGAAATCATTGAAAAAATCTGCAAAGTGGACTCAGCTACGGCTACAGGCAGGCGCTGCTGCCACCCAGGTGAAGGAGCGGCGCTAGAGTGACCTCACAGGAAAAGGAAGCAGACAGCAGGGCCCTTCTCTGCCTCCGCTGGGCTCGCTAGCTCCCTCTAGTGGCCCGGATTGGCAGAGCCGAATACAGAGCCCGCTGACCGAGCAGAAATGTGCGGGGCAGAGCCCCCAGCTCCGTTATCTCAAAGGAGAAAGTAGAAGGTGGGTTTAGAGCTGAGAGAGAGCAACTTACTAACTATCCCGGGCACTTTTAGAAAGTATTAGAAGAAAAAGGTGAACGTAGTTGAGAATTAGCTGGTTTTCAGGCAGAGATGGAAGGGCAATAGAGAAAGGCCAGAGATAATGGGATTTTCAGAGTCAGAGAAGCTAACCGCATCTAGACAACAAGCAGTTTAACACTGAAAAGGGTCTTGAGAGATGTGAGCATCTGTAAGGCAAATATCAGCTGAAGTGTGTGGACTTCCCAAATGTTCACATGACTGTGGTGTAGCCACCATTACATTGACGCAATGGGTGATGAAGCAAACAAATATATCAGTTTGAGAATTCTATCTAGGAAAGAACTTGAGGGTGGTTAGTGTCGCGTGGATCTGACTAGAAGCAAATGGAACAGAAACCTGTTATATTAATTTTGTGTGTCAACTTGGCCACTCTATACAGTTACTTGGTCAAATATTATTCTAAATGTTTCTGTGAAGGTATTTTTAAGATGAGATTAACATTTTTAAAGTTTATTTATGTATTTTTGACAGAGAGAGAGGTGGAGGGACAGAGAGAGAAGAAGAAAGAAAATCCCAAGCAGGCTCCACCCTGTCAGCACAGAGTCCGATGGAGGGCTTGAACTCATGAACCATGAAATCATGACCTGAACCAAAATCAAGAGCCAGATGTTTAACTGACTGAGCCATGCAGGCATCCTGCTTAACATTTTAAAGAATATATGTTTAAAGTAATCACCATACCCAAAATGGGACTTGAACCCATGACTCCAAGATCAAGAGTTGCCTGCTTAACCATTTGAGCCAGCCAGACACCCCATAAGGTGAGATTAACATTTAAATCAGTAGATTTTAGGGATACCTGGGTGGCTCTGTCAGTTAAGTGTCTAACTTTGGCTTGGGTCATGATCTCACAGTTAGTGGTTTTGGGCCCCATGACAGGCTCTATGCTGACAACTCAGAGCTTGGAGCCTGCTTCAGATTCTGTGTCTCCCTCTCTCTGCCCCTCCCCTGCTCATATTTTGTTTTTCTCTCTCTCTCAAAAATAAATATTAAATCAGTAGACTTTAGTGAAGTAGATTATTCTCCATAAAGTAGGTGGGCCTCATTCAATCAGTTGAAGGCTTTAGTAGAAAAAAAGACTGACTTCCCCCAATCAGGAGAGAATTCTGCCAGCAGACTGCCTTCAGATTTGAACTGCAACATCAACTCCTCCATAGTCTCTGGCTGCTGGTCTAACATGCAGATTTTGTATTTGCCAGCCTCTATAATCATGAGCCAGTTCTCTCCCTTGCACCCATCCCTATGCACACTCACGTATGTACATGTATACATCCCATTAGTTATGTTTCTCTGGAGAACTCTGACTTCTATGCCAAAAAGGTTTCGTGGTAACTGTATTGCCAAAGAATCCATGAGACCAAATTAAAACAAAACGTTTGTCTGCCTAAAATTCATATAAAATCTCAAGGGATCCTGAATAGCCAAAATAATTTTGGACAAGAATGAAATAGGAGGTCTCACACTTACTGATTTCAAAATGTACTACAGGGCACCTGGGTGGCTCAATCGTTTGAACATTCAACTTCGGCTCAGGTCATGATCTCGCAGTTCGTAGGTTTAAGACCCCCATTGGGCTCTGTGCTGAAAGCTCAGAGCCTGGAACCTTTTTCAGTTTCTGTGTCTCCTTCTCTCTTTGGTGCTCCCTGACTCATGCTCTGACTCTCTCTCTCTCTGTCTCTCTCTCTCAAAAATAAAATAAACATTTAAAAAAATGTCAAAATGTATTACAAAGCTACAGGAATCAAAACAGTATGGTACCAGGATAAAAACAGACATATAGACCAATGGAATAAAATAAAAAGCCTAGAAATAGCCTTGCATAGAGGTGCCTGAGTGACTCAGTCAATTAAGTGTCCAACTCTTGATTTCAGCTCAGGTCATGATCTCATGGTTCATGGGATCAAGCCCATGTGCTGTTGACAGTGCAGAGTCCAGTATTCTCTTTCTGCCTCCCTCTCTGCCCCTCTTCTCCTTCCTCTCTCTCTCTCTCTCTCTCTCAAAATAAATAAATAAACATTAAAAAAAGAAAAAGAAATAACCTTGCATATATAGTCAAATGATTTCAGCAAGGGCTCCAAGACCAGTCAATGAGGCAAAAAAAGCTATTAGGAAAATTGGATATTCTCATGTAAAAGAATGAAGTTACTTTTCTCTCATACCACATACAAAAATGAACCCCAGATGGATCAAACACTTAAACATAAGCACTAAAACCATAACACTCTTAGAAGAAAACAAAGAGAAAACTTCATGACATTGGATTTGGCAATGATTTTTTTTTTTTTAACATTTATTTATTTTTGCGGGACAGAGAGAGACAGTGTGATCAGAGGAGGGACACAGATTCCGAAGCAGGCTCCAGGCTCCGAGCTGTCACCAGAGAGCCTGATGCGGGGCTTGAACCCAAAAACCATGAGATCATGACCTGAGCCAAAGTGAGACACTTAACCAACAGAGCCACCCAGGTGCCCCTGGCAATGATTTCTCGCACATAACCCCAAAACCATAGGCAACAAGAGAAAAATAGATAAATTGGACTACATCAAAATTAAAAACATTTGTGCATCAAAGGACACTATGAACAAAGCGATAAGACACCAGGAAACCTAAGGAATGAGAGAAAATATTTGCAAATCATATATCTGATTGGTATGCAAAATATCCAACAACTCAAAAACAACAAAAAACAAGCAACCCGATTTTAAAATGGGAAAAGGAGGGGGCGCCTGGGTGGCTCAGTCGGTAGAGCATATGGCTTCGGCTCAGGTCATGATCTCACGATTTGTGGGTTTGAGCCCCAAGTCAGGTTCTGTGCTGACAGCTAGCTCAGAGCCTGGAGCCTGTTTTCGGATTCTGTGTCTCCCTCTCTCTCTCTCTCTGACCCTCTCCTACTCCCACTGTCTCTCTCTCTCTCTCAAAAATAAATTTAAAAAAACATTTAAAAAATAAAATAAAAACAGGAAAAGGAGAGGGGCCTAGGTGGCTCAGTCGATTAAGCATCCAACTCTTGATTTCAGTTCAGGTCATCTCCTGGTTGGTGGGATCAAGCCCAAGGTCAGAGCCTGACACTGCACTGACAGCATGGAGCCTGGCTAGGAGTCTCTCTCTCCTTTCTCTGCCTCTCCTCTGGTCATGTTCTCTCTCTCTCAAAATAAATAAACTTTTCAAAAGTGGGCAAAAGGGGCGCCTGGGTGGCTCAGTCGGATAAGTGTCTAACTTTGGCTCAGGTCATGATCTCATGGTTCATGGGTTCGAGCCCTGTGTCGGGCTCTGTGCTGACAGTTCAGAGCCTGGAGCCTGTCTTCAGATTCTGTATCTCCCTCTCTCTCTGACCCTCCCCTGCTTTTGCTGTCTCTGTCTCTCAAAAATAAATAAAAAACATTAAAAATAATTTTTTTTAAAAAGTGGGCAAAAGCTCTGAATAAATATTTCTCCAAAGGGGGGGCACCTGGGTGCCTCAATCGGTTAAACGATCATAATGATCAGGTCACGATCTCGTGGCTCACGAGTTTGAGCCCCATGTCAGGCTTCGTGCTGACAACTCAGAGCCTGGAGCCTGCTTTGGATTCTGTATCTCCCTCTCTCTCTGCCTGTCCCTTGTTCACACTCTGTCTCTCTTTCTCAAAACAAATAAACATTAAAAAAAATAAAAGAAAATTTCTCCAAACGTATACATTTCATGCACCAGTAAGCACATGAAAAGATGTTCAACATCACTAACCATTAGGGAGATGCAAATCAAAACCACAAGAAGACATCACCTCAAACCCACTAGGATGGTTATTATTTAAAAAAAAAAAATAGGGGCACCTGGCTGGTTCAGTCGGTAAAGCACTTACCCCTCTTACTCTTGATCTCAGGGTCATGAGTTCAAGCCCCACATTGGGCATGGGGCCTACTTTAAAAAACAAAACAAGTGGTGGTGAGACTGGAGAATTTTGAAACCTGTGCATTGCTCATGGGAATGCAAAATGGTGCCACTGCTGTGCAAAACAGCATGAGGGTTCCTCAAAAAACTAAACCGATTACCACGTGATCCAGCAATTCCGATCCTGGGTATATACTCGAAAGAATTTAAAGCAGGGCCTTGAACAGACACTTGTCTACCAATGTTCATAGTATCATTATTCATTAATAGCCAAAAGGTGGAAGCAACCAAAAAATCCACTGATAGATGGACAGATGAAATGGGCTGTATTCATATGATGGAATATTATTCAGCCACAAAAAGAGAGGAAAATGTGACATATGCTACGCTCAATAGGGATGAACCTTGAAGATGTAATGAGAAGTGAAATAAGCGAGTCGCAAAAGGACAAATACTGTGAAGGAGTGGCCAGATTCACAGAGACAGAAAGTAGAATGATGACTGTCAGAGGCTGGTGGGGTGGGGTGGGGAATGGGGAGTTACTGCTGAATGCAGATTAGGTTTTAGTTTGGGAAAATGAAAAGGTTCTGGAGATGGACGGTGGTGACTGTTGCATGACGTGACTATACTAATGCCACTGAACTTTACACTTAAAAGTGGTTAAAATGGTAAGTTTGATGTTATGTATATTTTAACACATACACACCCACGAGTGCCCCTGAGTGTGCGCACAGGTGCCCCCGGTTGGCCAAGATTTAAAATAACTGTTTGGTCCCTGTGCTTGCAGCAGCAGGAGGTAGCCTGTGAAACCTGCACGTTCTCCAGGAGGTCAGACTCCCCAAAGCCCATCTCAGATGTGGCCCTGAAGGATAATCAGTGAAACAGAGGGCACAGCCAGGAGGCATGGAGAACAATGCACAAAGGAGTCCCTCCTGGAACCAATCAGGGCCTAATCAAGGAGTGTCCCAGCAGCCCCAGGGAAGAGGACTTTGACAGTCTGACCAGTGGAGATTCAGAACTGCTTTGGATCAGAGACTGCTATATGTCTTCAATTCTTCCCTTTTCTCAATAGATAGTTATATGAACATTATTCTTGTGCTGCCTTTGGATTTTTTTTTTTCCAGTTCATAAGGAACCATATTGGAAGCAGACTGAGAGACTTGGAGCTGAATATAGTCACTAGATGGGATTTCAGGTTCTCCCTTGGGAAGGGGTGTGTTCTCTCTGTGAGAAAAGCAAAAACAGGTATTTGACTCTGAAAGACAGATTGAGGCAGGCACAAATATCTGCCTTTTCTTCTTCCTAAACCTACATCCAGACTCTACTTCCTAGTAGGGTTGCCAGATTTAGCAAATAAACATACAGACTGCCCGGTTAAATTAGAATTTCAGATAAACAGCGAAGATTTTCTTAGTAGAATTATGTCCTGTGCAATGTTTGAAACATAAATATACTAAAAAAAATTTGTTTACCTAAAATTAAAGTTGAACTGAGCATCCTGTATTTCATCTGGGAGCCCTACTTCCCAACCTCCCTTGCCGTTAGATGCGGCCATGTGACTGAGTTCTAGCCAATGGTGTGAAATGCAAGTGATGTGCATCACCTTTAGGTCAGGCCTCTTAAAACCTCTCTGAAAGCAGAGGACTCTGCGCATCTAGAGGAAGGGAGAGTCGCAAAATGGAAGAAGCCCGGGTCCCAAATGCCTGGGTGACTGGGTTATTAGAGTCTTCCTCTCCAACTTTGCACCAAACTACGATGTAAACAGGAAGGAGCTTGTACGATGAAGCCACTGAGTTTTAGAAGTTGTTTCTTACAGCAGCTAGTTTATCCTAATCCCTAAACCAGTAACTTTTCCCATTCTTTCCTTAACAGCATGTGATCCTAGTAACCATGGTTTTTTTTTTTAATGTTTTATTTATTTTTGAGAGAGACAGACAGTGTGAGCAGGGGAGGGTCAGAGAGAGAGGTAGATACAGTATTTGAAGACAGGCTCCAGGCTCTGAGCTAGATATCAGCACAGAGCCTGACATGGGGCTTGAACCGACAACCGTGAAATCATGACCTGAGCCGAAGCCAGAGGCTCAACTGACTGAGTCACCCAGGCGCCCCCTAGTAACCATCTTTTGCTTCTTGAAACTCTCTTCCCCAATACTATTTTTTTCTAGGCCTTTAATGATGATGGTGATGATAAATAGCTACCATTCATGAAGTTCCTACTATCACCAGATGCTGTGCTAGAGCTTTATCTAGTGTCTCATTTAATCTTCATAAGTACTGTGTGTGGTTGGTGCTATCACCCCCATTTTCAGGATGAGGAAACAGGTTTAGAGAAGTTGAATCACTTGCCCAAGGTCTTAAGGACCCTCCTTCTCTCTTCTCTCGCTACACTTTTCTTTTGGACAGTCTCAGCCGAGATCATGGCTGCTGCTGTAATGATCGTGTCTGTGTGGTTGGCTCCCTGACCTCTCTCCTTGCCTCCAGTTCCACATTTCCGGGCATATGAATGTGTTGAATGTGCTGTCACTGTAAGCTCAGCATGTCCGAAGTGCAGCCATTCCTTTGTTGAACTGTTCTAAACATTTTTCATTTAGTTTCCACAACAATCCTATGAGATAGATGACGTTATTCATATCCATGAGGTAGACAGTGTTATCCACACTTCACAGACGAGTAAACTGAGGCCTAGAGATTCAGCATCTGGCTGACATTTATGTGTCCGTACACCGCAGATCTCAAGGCCAATACCTCAGTTCCACTCAAGCTGAGCTTCTCCCTGTCCTGTTCCATTGCCTGCTTCCTATACTCATTCTCGGCCCTTAACTTTCAAATCCTCTCTGTCCTTCAGAGTCCAGCTCAAAGGCTATTTCCCCGCCAAGTCTGTCCAGGTATTACAAACAGGAAGGGATCACCGCGTCGTGTGAATTCACAGAGGACTTCATCTGTACCTCACTTACCTTTTTCTATGCATACACGCAACACTTTAATTCTTCTTCATCATGAACAGTTCAAGTAGAGAGCTACAGAGCAAGAGGTTTATGTGGCCCTTCAGTCTGCAGAATTTACCAATTTCTATCTTGATTAATGTTTCTGTGTTTCTGCTAGCAACTCTCTTGGACAGTTATCTGAGGACAGGAGGTATAGCGAGTCACCTTTAGTCCCTAAAATCGGCACTAATAAACAATTATTGAAAGAACCAATCAATTTCAGATCCTGTGAGCCTGTACACACTATGTTTTTAGATGAAGGTGTGAAGGTCTGTTCAAGAAAATAAGTGATTTTTCCTTAAGGGGACTGGTAAAGACATGTCAAACACTCCTTCTCCTCCCACCTTCATTAAAGAACAAAAAAGCATCTACTTCTTAGGTGTATGAAGCGTCTGGTTTGTTTTAGCTGGGTCTCAGAAGGAAATGACTTTTCTCTGAAATTGTAGACGCCCAACCCAGCTGCAGCATTGTTAGACCTCAGGGTAAACAGGAAGCTTCCTGCCTTGGGCCCTTCATGTCCCTCTCCCAGACTATTAAAGACTGTTAATAGGATGGTAAAAGGACAGCTGCTGGCCATAAAATCAGCCCATTCCTTAGATCCTGGGAGAACAGCAACTAGATCCCTCCAAGGTCAGAGAAAACTAGATCCGTCTCCAGGTCACATACCAGGTGTGTCCACCTAGCTGGGTCCTCAGTTATCTCCTCTATGATCAAATGTGACCAGGATGGCCTTTGCAGAATACCAGAGTTTGGTTCCTCGGTATTAGTGGAGAAAGTGGGATTTCCACTTCAAGGGTTTCTGGCCCTTGAAAGAATTTGTGTCTGCAAGCAACCCGTCCTGCTCATCCCCCAAAAAGAGGTGGCGTGGAGAATCCAGGAAAGCAAAGGAGCTAGTGCTCCTACCTCTGCGGTACAGAGCTGAAATAGGACCTCGTTTTCCTGCACACAGGGTGGAAGTCCCTGGATTTGCAGCTGTTGGCGAGGAAGGAGGGAACGGTTTCTGCCAGCTGGAGGGGCACTAGGGCAGGGGTTATCCTCTTTTGCCAAGAAGGGCACTCGGGTGTCTTGGCAGAAGGCAGAGGGCTGCCCCGATCTGTGTGTACATTTTCAGAAGCATTTGACTCTGGACCAAATGCTCTCAGCTGTGCTAAAGCTGGGGCAATGGATGGGAAATGCTTATTGGCCAGGCTGACTAAAGCTCCCACAGAGGGTGTTGGGGCTCGGCCAGGAGCTTCCCTTCAGCTGGCAAGTTCAGCTTTCTGTCATGGTCAGAGGGAGCATGTCAAAATTCCAATTCTCAGTGCTCTCCAGAAGCTATGATTACCCATCTATTTTGAAATTTCTGCTTGTTGGATTTTTTAAGCTCAAATAGGGATTGAGTGGTGACGATACAGAGCCTCTTACCTGGCTCAAAGAATGAGCAAAAATAACTCAGGAGGAGCTAATGCTCTTACAGCCAGTACAGTGAAGGGCTCATAACCAAAGGGGAGCCAGGGAGATACCATTTCGTTCAACCTTGTACTTACCCACAATTTTTCATTGCATGCTGCCTGGTTGGCTCCTCCGACCCATGTCTACCAACCAAGCAAGGACAGATGCTTGGGCACGGCAGGAAAACCGGTCATCACTTTGACCCTTTACTTGCCCGACACAGATTTACTTACACAGGTCCCAGGGGGCCTTATTTGCCAGGTGTCACTGCTTCCCCTCATTCAAAGGAAAGGTCACTTGAGTGACTCCTCAGAGTTGCACCCAAGGAGGGAAAGTTTCTTCTAAGTCCTGAAAGCAGGAGAAGTGGGTATTTTCTCCTAAAATCACATGTTGGAGCTGCTACATGAAGTGTTTAGACTGGGATGATCCCATGGCTTAAGGCAGCTCCGAAGATCTTAGAGCAGAAAGGGACCTACTAGATGACATGGCCCATTGCCTCTCCTCTCCCAGTAGGATAGTATTATTTCCCCCAGTTTCAGAAGAGGTAACTAAGGCTGTGAAAACCCTCCCAAGGTCACAGAGCTGGTAAGTGGGGTTTTACTGAGAGGACTACAATCCAGGTCTTCTGCCTCTTTGTGCAATGTTCTTTTTATTACGACTTTTCCCCTAAGAAATTTGCAGTATTTTTAAAAAGGTAATTCATTTGATACATAACCAAAAGTAGTTTAATTTGCCTATCTTTGCAAGTTTTTTCATATAAATAAACGAATCGTGAAAAAATTAATCAGAAACAATGTCCCATTTGAAAGAGGTGGTCCCACTTTACTTCTTCCCGCCACTATACTGTTCAGGTCTCCGCCATCATGTGTGGACTATTACCAGCCTAACAGCTAGAGCCTTTGCTGAAACTGACATGTAAATAATTTACATTTAAATTTACACATGTGTCAGTGGTAAGTTTGCAACTATCTTTGCTATGCTTGGTGGAGGGGACAGATCCAAGTGTAACTTTAGACCTGGAGTATGATTTCTTCACTTACAGAGAAAATAGCTACGACTCTAAAATTTGCCACAGCCAGGACCGGCAGGGGATCTCCAGTGGCTCACGCTTCTCCCAGTCCTGACCAGCCTTCAGAGAACGAGAGACAGAGGCATTCTAATGGATGGAGCGAGGGTCCCAGGGCAGCAGAGACAGTCCCAATAGGTGTATTTCCAGACCCCTGAGACTCCAGGTCATGTCCAAGGCAGGAAGTTGCAATGTAGGAGTAGTCCCAGGAGCCAGTAAGACAGGAAGTAGCCCAGAATGCAACGTGTGACGAGAGAACAGGTTTTCCAGTTGTACAAAAGTCCCATGATAGAATTCCTGGGGACCTTTTGTCCTGGTGGGGAGTCCCCTGCAAGCGGCTTCCAAGGCCGGGTCTCTAGGGATCTCAGCAGTGGCTCTTGATCCTGAAGCAAGTAAGCCGGAAACCAGTACACAATAGGAGTGGAGGAACCTAGAAACCTGGTGAGAACCTGAAAATCATCAGAGAGGGGAAATCCACATTTATTGGACTGTCACTGCTGCAAACTGGACGAGCGTGGGGTTTCCCTGCTGCTAGGTGAGCCACAGCCCCATGACTAGAAATGTACTGTACTGGAAAAGAGACGCAGCGTAACTTAGGATGTGCCTGATAAAGCTGTGCGTGACACCAGCCGGGTGACCTCAATGTTACAAGTAAACAGCCACAGACTACTTACCACAGTAATGGGCCAATCAACACTAAAAAACTCTATGGGGTCCAAGGTGAGCCTAGGGCCTGGACTCTAAACACTAGGCTGTGATGTGGGGCTCTGGGGACCTGAAGTGGTTCCCTCATCCCCTGGGAATGGCAAAACAAGAGGGAAAAGGGGAGGGGATCCTGTGGTTCAACATTTTCCCTTCTAGGGGAGTTCAGAGCCAAGTCTCCACATGGCCTCCCTCATCTAAGCTGGAAGCCCTAAGCTCTGCTGGCACTCACTCTACTAGTTAATCCAGCTACAAACACAGAATGCTACTTTCTATTTCCCCTGTGCCTCTTATTCACACAGCCCAGAGAACTTCACAAACAGCCGATGTGCGCCTCCAAGAGGCAGAGACTAAGGAGTGGCCAGCACGGAGAAAAAAACTTCCTCAGGATTATGTGGGAAATGGGGCCATAGCCAAGAATAAAAAAAACAGAAAGTAGCAAACCCTTCCCATCCCTATCTCCCCACCCCCACCCAAACATGGCACAAGGGAGGTCCTCTGGAGACGGCATCTGCCAGAGCGGAGAGTGCCTCAACACATCAGCACTCGGGCAGACACTCTGGGTGTTAACCGTATGGTAGGGGAAGGTCCCAAGTTCTCTGCACTTACTCCTTTATCACCGTCTCATCAGGTCCTTCTACAACTCTCGTGCCTCTGCACACACCCTTCATCTGCCCAGAATAGTTTTCCTCTGCTTCTTAAACACATTCCTTCTTACTCTTCAGTAGGACGCAGCCTTAACATGATGCCCTCCTTGACTCCTTCAGTCAGTTAGCTACTCTTTGCTCGGTGCCTCCACAATACTTTATCTCAAAGCAGCAACTCCTCTTCCACCCCTCTACACTAGGATTTTATCTGGTAAGTGTCTGTCTCCCCATTTCTACCATGAGACCCACTAGGGCAGCAATCTTATATCATTTGTCCCATTCCTCAGTGGTCTAGCCCAGGATCTGGACAAAGAAAGTCCACAAATAGTTGCAGAATGAATAAATTAGGTGCAGGTTTCTCAAATGGGAGAGGCTTCCTTGTCCCCGACCAAGGGGTTCTGGCTGTGTTCACCCCCTCATCCCGGCCAGGCGCCCACCTCACCTGAACATGCATGCACAGACTCCCAAACAGCAGCAGTGCTGCGGCGTGGACCACGTACACAAACCCCCGAGGACCGAGGAATCCAGAATCCGATTTTTCTAGGGTCTTACTCTTCTTGCTCCTTTGCATCCCAAGAGTAAGGCAGAGCCAAGGGTGGGTGGTCACATATGTCCACGTTGCCCAGGTAACCAGTAGGGCCACTGGTGCAGCCAGTAGGAAATTGGGCACCTGCTTGAGCTCATAGTATCTCAAAAAGCCAACATTCCAGTAGACGTCTTGGATATAGCTATATATTAGGGGAAGTTCCCAGGAGCACCAAGGTGGCTCATTTCCCTCCACGACCCGGTAGCCCTTGTCCACAGCTAGCTGCAGCAAGGGCTTAGGGATGGGGTGGGCTGAGCCTGACAGACAGAACTGGGTATAGGCATAATACTGAAAGAGGGCAAAGGGAAGGCCAAGCATGAGTACAGAGAGGAACACAGAGCCCAGCAGCTTCAAGAGCTGTCTCAGAGGATTCAGCACCAGGAGAGAGGACAGAAAGCCTCGGCACTGAGAATACACGAGGAAGCCAATGTTGACCAGCCCATTGGAGCGTACACCTGTGGCAAGGGCAAAGAGGAGACCACTAGTCCAGCTTCGGCCCCTTTCCAGCTGCCCCATGGCGCTGAATGTCAGGAGGGCAAACAAAGCTTCCGAGTAACCAGCTGCCAGGAACACATTGGCCGGGCTGAGGCAGAAGAGCAAGGCTCCGTAAAAGGCCTGGTGGGGACAGCGCAAAACCAGACAGCCCAGGTCGTGAAGTGCGACTGCAGCCAGCACGGAGAACAAGGAATTGAGCAATGCTACTGAGATTAACAGGCAACTCCGTAGGTTCAGTACTGCCCGCAGGGGTCTCAGGAGTTCAGCTCCCACCAGGAGAGCCAGGGGGAAGCCAGGGAAGAAGGCAAAGTTGTGCTCATACAGATAGCCGTGCTCGGCAATGAACAGGAAGTGTTCAGCATCCCAGTGCGACAGGCCACCCAAAAGCCCTTCCACGAGTTGGTCCACAGAGCCCAAGGGGGCGAGGCGAGGAGGAGAGAAGGCTTCTGCACGGTGATCTGGGATGACGGCATTGAAGAAAGCCTGCGGGATGAAGGAGAACTGGGATTTCAGTGGAGCAAATGGAAGGGAAGAATTACCATTTAATAAAATGAGGAAGAGACTTGTTGGAGGACAATCATGAGTTCAGTTCTAGACTAGCTAAAGTTGAATCAGACATTCCAGTGCAGAGGTCAACAAGGCAGTGAGATAAAGGAGTCTGAGGGTCAGGAGGGTGGTCAGAGCTGGAGACATAAATTCAGGCATCATAAGTGCACAGAAGGTATTTAAAGGCATGGGACTGAATGAGATCACCTGGAGAAGTAGTACGGCTAGAGATATCAGGGGACTGGGCCCTGGACGTGTCAACATTTAGAGGCTTTGAAGGACAATGAGGATCCAGAATGAAGGTAAAGAAGGAACAGTCAGTGAAGTACGAGAACCAGGAGAGAGTGGTGTCTTAGAACCAAGTGAAGCAAGGGAGTGATCAACTCTGCTAAGTGCTACTGGGAGGTCAGGGTAGACGGAGAGTGAAAAGTGACCACTGGGTTTAGAAACGTGTAGGTCACTAGTAAGTTCGACAAGAGCTATTCAGTGGAGTTGAGGATACAGCAGACTTCATGGACTGGGTTTGGCAGAGAAGGGAGACAGCACAAGCAGACAACTATTTGGATGTGTTTGGCTGTAGATGGGGTAGTAGCGAATGGCAATGTGGGAGGTAAGTATCTGTGGATGGGAACAACCCAGTGGAAAGGCAACCCCCAGGTTTGCAGGAGAGAGGGGAGAATGGCTGGAACAGGCAGAAGGGGGTAGGAGCCGCTACATTGGTAGAGGAACGGGGCATGGAGAAGACAACCGGGTTCAGCCCCACTTCAGCAGTAAAGGCCCAGAGGTACGGAAGCAAGCATGCGACAGAGGTGGTGGGAGCAGGCACAAGGTCACTTCTGACGGCATCTATTTTTCTGAGTTTTCACTCAGGGAAGTAACTTGGGGACAAAGGTATTAGGGACTGGAACAAAGAGAAAAATGTGTAAAATACATCATCTGTGACCCTAGTTCTCAAAATAGGCTGTGCACTGAAATCATCCAAGATTAAAAAATGTCTGGGTCCCATCCCCCGAGTTAATGATTGAACTGGTATGGGATACACCCTGGGCGTTGACTTTTTTTTTTAAAGTTCCTCCAGAGGGATTCTGATGTGCAGAACACTTTGAGACAATGGGAGACTGAATGGGCCAGGGAAATACACGAAGATTGCCAGGTGGCACTAAGGATTGATTCACTTGGGCCAATGACCTTGCAGAGAAAGAGACCAGTCAATACAGTTGTGTGTTCTTCTCTGGGCAGATGCAGGAGTAGACAGAGAATGAAACTGAGCTGTGGCTGGGCTTTTGTCTCGTGACTAAGTCAGGGAGAAGGGAGCAAGCAAATTACGTGTGTATGCCTGGGGACCATGGAATCTAGCGGGCTAAGGGGCATGGAAGTTGAACGGTGGATGAGGCACAGTGAAACAGCGGTAGAACCAATGGATTTTAAGCTCTGAGGGGCTGGCAGAACCGTTAGAACTGGGTTACTAGAGGGAGTGAGCTGGAAAGATAGGAGATAGTGGTTAGTTGTATCGGCTTTATTCATATTGAAACCACTAAGAAATCAACAGTAGTTCTGGAAAGAGCAAAGGTGAATCAGGAGCTAAAACCTTCAGGGAATGAAGAGGAATGAGTTGTCATTAACAGAGATGCCAGCAACAATGAAGGGTAACTGGGGATATCATCTGAGGCATGAGATTTAAAGCTGGGGGTAAGAGAGGGATAATGAAATAGAATTATTGTCAAATGTCTCTTTGCATCATTAGATTGTCAACTACTTAAAGGAAAAGAGACCAAGAATTTTCATATTCACCACCTAGCACAGTTCTCGGAACAGAGTAGCCCTTAACATCTGTGGTGGTTGAGTGAGAGAAGAGGAGACACACTCATTGCCAGATCACCATCTGAATTAGTCCTGGTTCCCTATCCCAGACGCCAGTTCACAGTCCTGCCAGTCACTCCTCTGATGCTGTTCAAAGCCATCACTGAGTCAGTTTCCCTGAATAACCCCATTTTTAAGGTTCGCTCTCACTTTGGTCGGTTTATCAGGCCACTTTCAATAGTGAAAACAAATGGGACAGGAGAGACAGTCACAGATAACAGCCCTAGTCTCCAAGTTGACGCTACTTTTAACCTGGGGCCCAGTGGAGGCTGCTATGTCTCAGTGCGGTAAGGGAGAAAGGAGGCTTCCAGAAAGGAACCAGCTATGAGCCTGAGAAAGTGGCATTTGTGTGTGGGGGGGGGAAGCACACATAATCCTGCTACTATAACATTCCTAGGTTGCTGACATACATTCAACAACACATGAGAACATACTAAGCAATGAGCACTGTGCTAGGCACCAGACAGAATTCATATTTGTGTGAAATTTGACTGAACTACGTATCAAGAGCAGCCTCGGAGAGGAAAGGGAGCTGTAAAAGTACAAATGCATTCTGAGGGTTATGGTGGGTGAGGCAGCAAGGGGAGACACCCAGGGGAAGAGTCGGGATATTGCTAACTAACCGAATATATACAGATTGTCTCCGGATCGGGCACTCAGCTGCCGGACACAGTGCTCAGTCTCCTGGCAAAGGGACTTATGGTGATGCCTTGCGCTGTCATGCCCCGAAGGCATCTCTCTTTATAGAACCTCATGGTCTATTAAAGAGATCACTAGCTCTGGAGTTAAGAACCCTGGGGTCTGATTCTGGCTCTTCTCTAATTTGCTATGTGTCTTTAGGGAAGCCATTTAACCTTTCTGGGCCTCTGCTGCTTCATATGTAAAACAAGGGATTAAATGACCATTTCTGGGGGCCCTGGATGCCTCAGTTGGTAGAGCATGCAACTCTTGTTCTTGGGGCTGGGAGTTTGAGACCCACGTTGAGAATGAAGTTTACTTTAAAAAATAAATATTTTTTAAAAGACCATTTCTAAGAGTCTTGACCACTTCTCAGTTATCAGGTGTAGATGTAGGTGTCTATGGTCCCAACCACATGGGAGGGTACATCTGAGAGGCAGAAAGAAAATGGGGAGGATTCTTACTGCCTAGCCCAGCATGTTCAGGACAAAAGATCAGAGACTGACCTGCAGCACCAGAGTCAGGACACGGCAGCGGACCGCAAACTTCAGCACCTCTTTCCTGGACGGATCCAGGGGCCACATCCTCTCACCACCGGGAATCCAGGGGTGTTGCTGCCAGGACTGAGCTCCCTTAGGCTTCTAAACTCCAAAACCCAAGGAGAAAACGTCACATGCGGGCCCAAAGTAAATTCTTGAAAGCATTCTTCACAGGAGACTCCCCATTTGACACTCTATGGCAAACCTCACCACTTAACTGCCCAGATGAGGGACAAGCATCTTGAAGGCAGATGGGACCACTTGGTGTCACTCTGAAGGACTGTATTGTCAGGAAAGCTCTCAACAGTTGGGCATGAAGTTGGCAGCTAAGCTCTCAGAAAATCTTTAAAAAGCCTTTTGAGTGCCTGCATGCAGGAACTAAAGACCTGGGTTCAAGTCCTGACTCTGTCACTCACAAGGTCTCATTTAGTGCTTCTGAGCCTCAGTTCTTTATATATAAAATGGGATCAGACTATTTTCTCTTACAAAATTCTCATGATGGTGAAATGGACTAAAGTGTGAAAAAGTACGAGCAACCCCATGTTGTGGCTGCTATTATTTGGTGTGTGCCCTTTTCCTCCTGCCCAGAATAATAAACTAGATCCCAAACCAGAGTCCCAAAAGTGGGGCACAGAACTGAACTGGAAGACCATAATGACTACACACTCTAGCCTAGCTCTCTGATGTGTGTTCAGCTGGTCTGTTAAATTAAGTGGAGAAGGAAAAGAAAACCACCACTCAGCAGGACGTCAGCCAGCTCACATTGCTAAAACAAACTTAGGGGGAAGACAGAGTTGACTACTAGGGATGGAGAAAACTCTTATTTCCCCATCTCTTTGTTGGAATGGCAGCAATGTATAAACAATCGCAAAGCCATTCTGAGGCAAGGAATGAACTTTAAGGCTTTTTTTTCCCCCCTAACAGTTCCTTGGGCTAAAAGAAGTAGCAAAGGCTCCTACCGAACATTCAAACACCAGTCTGGGAAATCAGAAGTGGGGGCGAGAGCACCAGAGGCAGCTCACGGATTTGGGGTGAACTACCCCTAAAAGAAAAAATATTAAAACTGAGAAATTAGTGGAGAGGGCTGGAAGACTCTTCTTTCTTAATTGGCCAAAACCTATCACATCTTTAGGTATCATCTGTTTCTGGAATTCTTCTCTGATGCTCACTAGACTCTTCGAGATGATCTCACTGTACTCTGCCTAGTCTGTCTTTACTGCTCTTGCCTATTTAAGTTGCTTGTGAGGGCAGGGGCTTTGGCTGTCTTGCTCCCAACTATACCCCCAGGGCCTGGTATTAGAAACAAGCATTTCAAGCCTGTGTTCTCATTGAGTGGAAGTGGCAAGAACAAGATACAGCATCACCAGTTCATGGGCTCAGGATATAAAATCACTGCGTTAAGTACTCCTCCCACCATATCTCACAGTAAGATCAAGATCTAAGTCACAGAAGCCACAGGAAAATACAATTAATTCCTCCAGAAAGGGAGCAAGGCTGGCCAATACCAACAGTACATTTTCCTCAGCAGAAGGGGGCGCCTGCTGCTCACTCCATCGCCAGGAGGCCAGAAGGAAGGGAGGGGCCGTTACCACCACACCGGTTTGCTCATCAAGATTCAGTTCAAAGGCAAGCTTTTGAAAAACCCAAAGATCCGCGGTAGTTTATGAATCTACCCAACATTTCCAGCATCTGACTCGCTAGATCAAGAGGAACTGTAGAAACAGGTACAGCCAACCTCACACGGCAGCTGATTCTGTATCCTCGGGTGAATTAATTTTTTCCCTTCTTTCACTTCCCACGCACATGCAGAAGAAAAAGTTGGGGACAGAAAAGCAGTTAACCCACCTCTGCCTCTTCATCAGGCTTCCATTCTTCCTCTCCTTTCTCCAGAGTCAAGCTCTAGCCCCAGCGACCACAGGAGACATGTAACCTACTCTTAGCTTACAGGTAAACCAAGTAAAAAACAAAATAAAGCCAGTCAGTTGTTCCTCTTGGCTGGCTGCAGCCCTCACTTCCCAACAGCCCCTTTGCGAAATCACAGATTCGTGAATTGGCAGGACATTTATAGGGCAACTAGTTTTACTCCATTTTCCTGGGAGTTAAATATGCCCAGAGTGGTGAGTTCTACATCAGAGATTTCATTAGACCCTGAGAGGCCAGTATAATTACCATCGCCATTTTATGGATGTGGAAACTGAGGCTCATTGGGGTCAAGTGACACACCCTAGGCTGTATTTAAAGAGAATGTCATTTCCCCCCCCTCTGGAACTTCATGGTCTTCCGACCAGCCCTCACCGGGTACAAAGAGGATGAGCTGTTTCAGAACCAGGGCAACAGCCCAGGTCTCCCAAGTCCTAGCCCAATACTTGTCCAAAGACAGCGCGTGCTCGTACTGGGTATGCTTAGGGCAGGGAGGATCCTATCTGAGACTCTGGGGGCGCCTGAAGAGGAACCCTGGACCCTTGGATGCTACCTTGGAGCATCCTCTGTGGACTGAGTAAGTTTCCGTGACTCAGGGTCCTCGGGGCCAGAGGCCTCGCTGGCTTTCGCGAGCCAGGGGCCGCATTCCGCCAGCCCAGCCGGGTCCGAAGCCCATTCTAACCCTCTCCTTTCGGACATCGTCCCAAATGGACAGTGGGCACCTCTTCTCCCAAAAGGGGCCATGGCTCAGGGGCTACTCCCGAGGGGGCCGGCGGGGCCCCGGCCTCAGGCCGGAAGGCAGGGAACGGCGGGAGGCTGTAAAGGAAGAGGCGGCACCGGGAAGCCGCTATGGCGGAGGGGCGGGGCTCCCCGCTTCTCAGCGGCCTCCGCCTCATTTCCCTCGGCCTCCGTTTGACGACTTCCCTCCCCCGAGAACTCCAAGGCTCCCGAGCCGGAGCCTGGTCCACAACGCCGGGCCGTCTCGACCTCCCAGGCGGGGCCCGAACCTCAGCTCCTTCATCCGGGGCCCCGAGCGTCCCGCGCTTGCGCACCGGCTCCGCCGAGGTGGCCCCGCCCCTCTCCTGCCCGGACTCGGAGCCGCCCCGCCCCCTTCCGTGGCGGCCATGTTGATTCCGGGCGGGCGGGGCGGGGACCGCGGGGACCCAGGAGTCCGCGCCCCTCCGCCTTGGCATCTTCCCGCCTTGGTGGCACCTGAAGAGTTTCCCCTAGCGCTTTACACGCCTCAGCTCCCCTCCCCCTCCTCCTGTTAGTCCCCCGGTATCAGAGTCGACGCTCTCGCCCGGTTGCATCCCGCAAACATCCACTGACTTCCTGATGTGTGTGTGCTGAGGCTCTCGGAGTTTCGGGCCGCCTCGCGAAGCCAGAGAGAGCCGCAACTTTCCCTGCTGTCGGGCCACAACAGCTCAGCACAGGGCCTGGCACACAGTAGATGTTCTCTGAATAGAAAGAAAAGCCTTGGGGTTTCTGTGGCCAGCAGTGGCAGTCTGCGTCCTGCGTGTGAGGAAAGTGGGGGATCCCCCTGCATTTCCACTTCAGCTACCGGGGACCTCGTGTCCTGCTTGGATCCCCAGCCCCACCTCAGGTGGCTAATGAGGATTATGAAGGAAACTTAAGAGAATGCGCCCCGGCCTCCTCCTGCCCCAGGACTCTTCTTCCTCATTCAGGCAGTTGCTCTCGTAGGAAGTGGGGCCAAAAAAGAAGAAGAAAAAGAAGCTAACTCAACAAAACCGTCTGTTAGGGAGGAGCAGCCGGTGGGCACCCCTGTAACGGAAACTGTTAGAACAATTTTGCACCCCTCCTTAAAGGAAATAGATAATAAATCCTTCTCCGTTGGTGGATTTCTTGTTTCTCAGGATTCCAAAGCCATTCTGTGGTTTCAGTTAGTCGGCCCTCTAAACGGAGCTAGGGTCTGGGTTCGCCTCTGGCCACAGCTCCAGCTGAGGGAGGGCTTTATCTTCTGCCACAGCTATTAACGTGGGTGGGAACAAAGGGATGGTTGCTATCTCTCCGGGCAAAGAAAACTGGCCTGCCTCAGTTCCGTGGGGGCCAGGGACTGTAGTTTTTGGTTCTCACTCATTTCAGGCTCTGAGACCCAGGGTGCCCTAAGTACTGCTGGGTGTCAGGTGGATCGGTTAGAAATCACATTGCAGTCCTGTGTTGGAGAAGGGGGAAAATGGAGAGGACCCTTCCCCAGGGTTTTCAGTGCCACTTGTTCTCAGCCTCAGAGGCCTGTGAGTGCATCAGCAAAGCTGTGGTGCACACTCGTGACTGGGGCCTGAGGTTGTGGCTCGAATCTCTAGAAGTCCAGGAGGCTCCCAGCAGCACTCCATTTGCAAAGACAAAACTGAGCAATGTACTATACTTGCTGTGTGAATTCGCAAGGGAGGAAAGACATGCATCCCTAAGGTTCCCTCTATCCATATCAAATTCTCTCAAAAATCTATTTGTACAAAGGACGGGGGGTCTCTTGCGACAAGTCAGAATGTTTTCTGACAGCTCAACGGTCACCCGTTTGAGGTAGAACTTTGTCCAGAGCCTCAGCTCTACTTTCCAGCAATTTCTCCTTCCTTCCTTTCTCTGCTGCCCACCCCCCTCCTCTTCCGCTCTGTTTCCTGTTTCATTTTCTGGCTCCTGCTCTGACAGGAAAACAAGAAAGCTGAACCTTGTGCTCTCAAAGCCCTGGCTTGTCAGAATGGAAGAAGACTAGGTGGGATGGGAGGAGGCTCTGAGCCTCCAAGGCCGTGGGTAAGTAGTTGAAGAGGCAGCTCTCTCTAGTCTGCTTTTAGAGTCTGCAGCTAAAATGGAGTCTGCATCTACACAGGAAGCAAATTGAGCAGCCCGCACTGTGGGGGAGACAGGGATGTATCCAAGGGCTCCACAAAGACTCTATACCCCCCATCCACCTCCATTAAGAAGAAAATGTCTCACACCACCAACAAATGATTTCATAATACAAATCCCTGATCTAAACAATACAAGCAACGCCTCACTGTTTCTAGAGTCCTAGAAGGTAAGAGAGTGACAGCATTTCTGTTTCGTGAACTTGCTTGGCTCTGCTCTTGCTGCTTCCCGTGCTTGAAATGCCTCACTGTGAGACCACCCTTTGGTCAGCCCACTACCTTCAGGTTTCAGCTGAAAGGTGCTCCATCAGAGAGGTTTTCTCCCACCACCCTGGCCACACCCAGCATCCTATACTATCCCATCACCCTGTTCTGTTATTTTCATAGCACCTATCATCACCTGATTGTCCTATGAACTTTACTCCTTTCACTATCTGTTTCCTTCTTATGAAATATAAGCTCTATAATAGCACAGACCCGTTCACCAAAGTATTACCAGGACTCAGCACAGTGCTTTACACATTGTGTGTACTCAATAAAGATCTGGGTTATGAATCAGCTTAACCCGATACCACTATTTTATGGATATAGGAACTGAGGCTCAGAAACGAGGAGTTACTTGCCTGAAGTTACAGAGCTGGTGGCGAAGATGGGACTTGAATTCAAAAATTTCTTTTATGTTTTTATTTTTGGGAGACAGAGACAGTGCAAGCAGGGGAGGGTCAGAGAGAGAGGAGACACAGAATCCAAAGACAGGCTCCAGGCTCTGAGTTGTCAGCACAGAGCCCCACAAGGAGCTCGAACCCACAAACCGTGAGTTCATGACCTGAGCTGAAGTCGGTCGCTTAACCGACTGAGCCACCCAGGCACCCCGGGACTTGAGTTCAGATCTCCAGCCTCCAAGGCTGGTTTTCCGGCAAGCCGCACTATTGTAGTCTTCCTCCAGTTTGCCTCTTTCCCTCTCTTCCCTTGGTTCCCCATAACTAAGAATCTCTCCAGACCATGCCAAGAATCCTGCATAGGGCACGCCATGGCCTAACAGCTCCTATCTACTCTTTCCTCTACAAATTCCCTTCTTACCTCTTTGATTTAGTCAACAAAATGGGACTGCCTGCTCTGTGACAGGGGATGAGGATGTAACACAGAGCAAGACAGACACAGTCCTTGTCCTCATGGAGATGATGGTAATATCTACCTCATGGATTCTATAGTGCTTGGCACAAAGGCCTCAATAAAGATGGACTGTTGTAATTCCCTGAACAAAAAGGGGCAAAGAGTGATGTTCCTACTGGAGTTGTGAAGAAGGGAGTTTGGTACTTCTCATGGAGCACCCACCATGCTGGAACAACCTGTCGACTCATTTCTTTCTGTGGCTGCCTTGCTACTGCACCATATCCAAGCCCGAAACCGAGCAGTGTATCTATTCTCAGTGATTCAGACACTAAACTTTCCTTTTTTTTTTTGCTTATTTTGAGAGAGAGAGAAAGAGATGAGCGGGGGAGGGGCAGAGAGGGAGGGAGAGAGAGAATCCCAAGCAGGCTCCTCATTGTAAACATAGAGCCCGATGGAGGGCTGGAACTCCTGAACCATGAGATCATGACCTGAGCTGAAAAATCAAGAGTAAGATGCTTAACTGACTGAGCCACCCGGGGAACTCAGACACTAAACTTTCCACGGCCCCAGTCCTTTAGGAATGATTGAGTAGCTGATGCTGATCTTGGCTTTGAGGCCACGCCATTATGGGACAAAAGTGACCACACTGGCTTCTCATTCAGTCACTGCCAACTGTTAGCAGGCAGGTCTAATGCCTGTGATGACAGGCAGGCATCTGGGCCTTACCAGAACTTTATGCCACTTCTTTCCCCTGTGGGCATTCGCTGGCAGTTTCCAAGGGTGCCTGGGGACATTTACATCCTGAGATCTGGGGTGGCACCAGTCAGGTTTTGGACATTTACCAAAAGCATCCTTTTGGCCTCTGTTGTATCATTTGAGGATGTCCATCCACCGCAGGACAAAGTCCCCACCCTGTCTCTCAATTGCAGAAGCCACATACTGATCCTTTAAAGGTCATGACACTAAATATTTTTCACCCTTCCTTTGGTGTTTGCCTTTCAGTAGTTAGAAAACCTTGACCCCACTGAGAGGCCTAGTGGGAAGGGCCTTAGCCACTTGGGGGTGGCAGTGGCTGCAAGGCAAAAGAGCCAATGAGGTTGAGAGTATTGTTTAGGCCAGACTTGGCTGCTCTCCAGCTCTGAAAGAAGGTTAAGGTCATTTGGGGGGTGGGGAGGGAGGAGCCTGGGAAAAGAACTACTGGCCACACCCCTGGGTTCTCTACTGGCGAGGTTCTATTTACTTCTCAAAAGCAAATTACTCACAGCTCAGTGGCTAGCAGTTCTCTCAGCCTGTGGTAACTCCAGTCAGAAACTGGAGACCAGGCTAGGCTCCCCCAGCATTGCAGGAGAGCAGATGAAAGGAACCCAGGAAACCAAACTCCTAGGTAATGCTCCACACACAGCCCAGAAATGCACTTTCTAGACTAGAAAATCGGAGTTGAAGAGGCCCGGTGCAAATACAGGCATTAGCAACACTGCTCACCAAAATATAGATATGAATAGTTTCCCATGTAGTTTTCTTCCAGGAGGGTCCTAGGAAGGCATCCTGGTTGATGGAGGTTAACTATTGTCCCTGCCTCCCCCTCCATCAATAGAGAAACACTGATTATTCATTCCTGTCCCTGACCCAAATATTAACAACCACACTTAGCTGAACACTTGATTGAAATTCTTGGGACAATTTTTACCTCATGCTGGATACAACAAAAATCTTTCCTGCTGAGCTCCACAGCTAGAGTTAGTTACCCCTTGTTCTCTCCTCTGACCCAGGAAGGAGGCCAGGGCCTTGCTTGGTGTGTGAGCTCAAACCAGCCACTTTCAACTGCGAAATGGGAACCAGAACCTGACTCACCGGCACAGTCCTCAGTCCTGCCTTGTAGGGTTATTTGACCCACTGCATCTGGTACTCAGGTAGGTATGCAGTAGAAAACTGTTGTTTCAAGTTTCACTTCTAAGTGTCCATAGCAATTTTCTGTGGCTGCTTCTGGTCTCTCCATGTTTCTCTAGAGGAGATGCACAGAGAAGCTCTTTATGCAACATTTAGCCTTATAAAAAAGTAACTGCGTCTGGCGGACATCTACAGTTTCATTCAATGACTACTTATTAAGTGGCCAGGCTGTGTTGTAGGGCAGAAATGTAGCAGTGAACGAGATCCCGCCCCCCCCCC